>OFHS01006055.1:0-10692 GCA_900245855.1 Calvadosia cruxmelitensis | reverse complement strand
GCATGTCGCAAACCTCCCATCGGATAGCACCACGGCCACACTCATCTTGGGCTGATGAGTTTAAGTCCTGGTATATGGTAGTCCTGTTCTACGCTTTAGTCTTTGTCTACATTTAAGTCTTAAGGCTTGGTCTACGCCTTAGTCTCAGGCTCCTGATCTACGCTTTAGTATTGGTCCACCTTTAAGTCCTGGTCTACTATTATGAAGTATAGTTCGGTATCCCGTGACCTTACTCCGACTGGTCTGTATTCTTTCGGGTACATACGATCTGATTTTCCTCCGTTTGTTTACTATTATCCAGCTGATCGCGAGGGCGACAGGATTATCCCCACTGCATCTCCTGATCGCAGTCGACAGAAAAGGAAACGACCTCCAAGCGACGGAGGAAGCCACAAGAAAAAGAGACGATGAGGCATGACCTCCACCATTGGTCTCAATGGACATTAGATGCTAGCTGCGTATCTGTGTGCACATGGAAGGACATCACGCGGAGTGTATCGATTTAGTGCCTTGGATTCTGACATTGGTATAGAAGTAGTTGCGATTGCACCTTGCTTGAGCTTGGGTCCCGTTGATGGCTTCTCAGTATACCGCGCTCGACTATAATGTGAGACTTGCGTTACAACTCGTCGATATATGAGTTAAACAAGTACCGCTTTGATTGTCTCGTTCCTTCTCGCGTGTTATGTTGGTTGCCTAGGGAAACTGGAGGTTTACATTTTTACAATTTTTGCACTGTGCTTAGAGTGGCCTAAAATAGTGGCCAACTAATTAGTAGACCTGTATTAGCGGCCACCTCTATAGAGCAGTCACCTGTGTATAGAGGCCACTCTGCATAACCCCAACATGACACTTTCTATAGAAATCAACCTGGACAGAAAGGCCACCTGTCTATAAAGGTCGTTTTCCTCAGGTCCGAAAGGTGACCATTACAGACAGGTTTCACTGTATCTGGAATTACTCCGATAACATTACCCCATACTGTAGACAGACCTAAAGGCGGCATGAACAGTACCAAAACTATGCCACATAAATGTTATCACGCTACAAAACTACAGTAGCTTTGTCTAAAATGCATCCACCCGTGCTCTTTTTCTGAGTATTGATTTCTTGCCTGTTAAAATTGGGAATTTCAGCTAAAGAACGCTTTCTGGAATTCTTTGATATCCCGAGATGCAATAGGACTACACGTGATCAGTAATTGTTATATTTTCTCTTGGTTTTTCTCATCATTTGTTGAATATATTATACAGTATACATTACAGCCATTGCACTTTCCATGAGTACTTCGATTGACAATATAATGATTTATTATTTCCAGCTCAGCCTGTACATTTGACAATTTATATTTTACAATTTCCACTTTCGCCAACAATTTCCTCGTTCCATATTAATTTATCGCGCCAAGGCTGCAACGGTCGAACTCGACTTCCGGAATATCCTCACCAACGTTATTCTTCGCGATCGGTCAGTGATCGTTGCATCGTCGGCGACATTATTTACGCGATGCGTTCGACCGAGCATGCGCATCAGCAACGATTTAAAGGCAGATCTGAATTGACGTCCGAATAACGCATAGATGAAAGGATTGAGGGTGGAATTCAGAGGAGGAAGCAAGTCAGTGAGAATTAGGAAAATGACATAAAACAATACTTCGTGATTACGCCGGAAGCTAAGCCAACAGGAAGTGCACCAATTGGAATAGATGGTAATTATGCAAATAGGAAGCCAGCAAATGAGGAATGTGCCATAGACAATCATGACTGTCTTGGTTGCTTTCATTTCGCTCTTGACACGGCGCTGCTTCCATCGGCTGCTGTTCTCAGTGTTCCCTGTATCGTTTATCTCGAGCGCAGCGATGGCCCTTGCTTGCTTGACGGCGATACGGAGAACCCGGACGTACATGACCCCCATCAAGAACAGGGGCACTACGTAGACCATAAGGTAGATTGACGTATAGTAGAATGGATTGTGGTTGATACATTTCGGTTGCGGGGCGTGATAGATCCGGGAGCTGATCAGTCTTGGTTTATGCCACGAAAATACACTAAAGAATCCCCACATAAAGGCATAGCCCCAGGCGAGCCCCACCAGCTTCAAGGCGTTCCCGGAGCACAAGTAATGCGAGTACTTGTATGGATGTACCACAGCACAGTAGCGATCGATGGCAATGAGAAGGAGGTTGGTGACGGACGCTACGTGGACGACGACATCCGTGATGACGTGAAAAACGCAGAGAGCGCCACCAAGGCAGAATGCCTGATTGTGATAACTGCTAGCCACACGCACAGGCATGACAAATACACACACAGCAATATCACTAACGGCCAAAGACATCACGAAGTAATTAGTAGGACGGACTCGCAACGTATTCGAGCAAGCGATGCCGACGACCACGACGACGTTACCAACGAACGCCACGACCATAACGACCACCAAGAACGTCAAATAAAAGACGCTACGCAGTTGAGGAGCTCCACTGCAATAGTCTGTGGATTGACGCAACGTCAAATTACCCACGCTGCCGTTAGTTAACGATGCATCACTGGTCAAGGCAATGGTTTGCAGCGGTTGAGTTCCAGGGTGGCAAGCAATGGTTTGCGCTGAAGTAGAGACCCAAAAGATACCACCACATAATAGAACGATGTAAGGAAACATTGTTCGGAAATTCGCCTTCTCCAGCATCAACTAAAATGATATATAACGAGAAATGAAAACTGTGAAAAGTAAATAATGAAAACTGAAATAATTGAAAATATACTGTTAAACTACATCACCCTGTTTGTCCCTCCCAGTATGATGAGTAATTTGGCCTTGGTGCTTGATTGGTGGGAGGACCATTGGCTGCTATACACTGCTGCTGCTGCAGGTATGTCTGCTGTCACACTCCCTCAACCAAGCACCAGTCACACTGATAAACAGTGAAAGGAGTAACAAACCTAGTAATATACTAAAGAAAATGGTATTGTCAAGAGATTGCAAAGAGGATGGCGGGTGGGGATTGATTAGCAAGACGAGTGGCTAGTGGCTAATGGTATCGCGAGCGAATAGCGATAACTATATAGCGCAGCCGAAGCTGGAATGGGAGTGCCACGCGGAACTTGCTCTAGATATGCGTTGCGGGCTTCTCATACTGTATATGAAGAGAGAGAAAGAGAAGTGTATTGCATTAGTTTACGGTTTCATTTTCATTCCGTGGCCGGCAGCCGATAACGTAAAATTATATCTGTTTTGTATGTTGGTAATCTGAAATCTCGTTATTAAAGCTGAATATAATACAATCATCACATAATGAATATATAAAAAACTTAATTGCCGGTTACAAAATGCAAATATAAATTAAATCACTAGCTGATGTATTAATTATTTAATTTAATTCCATTATATTGTATTATACATTTTTACCAGAATTACTTTTGTTAGTTATTCGTTTATATCAAAATAAATCTGCATCAATTAAAATATATATATATATATCACTCATTCAACTTGGGCAAATGTCCCGCGGACGCTCTTAACGTTTCCACGCTGGATCGCTAAACTCAAGTTTGCGATGAAATCGACCTTGTTCGGCTTAACTACAGTAGATCTGTTTATGCACACAAGGCGTTCTGTTGAATGTGCAAGTATAGCTTTGTAAACTGTAGGATGAAAGTCAAACAAAGCTGGTTTGGTTTTTGAACCAAGGGAGCGAGCAAGAAATTGCAATAAAATTAATTTTTACAAAAGCAAAAATAGGGCTACTTTTGCCACTTTGTATCGAAATGAAAAATACAAGAATTTATAGAGCACTTAAGCTATACCGTAATTAAAACTGAAATATAATTATAGCAAATTAAAATGTACTTTTTCCATCACATTAATGAGAATTGAAATTGAACTATATGTACAGGTACTTTTAAAAGTTTCTCGCACTGGCCGGGGATGATGTAAATCGACATTTCGATTGATTAAAAAAAGAATCTATCGTATAGTCTGTTGTTTTGATATGCCATCCAAGTGAATTAAGCCGGAAACTACAAATTGATCCCAAAATAAGTTGAACACATAAAGCTTATAATGCTAACCCTATACGTGATGTATACTATCTTCGAAATCTATTTTGGTGTGATCAACTGAAGGAAACGAACCCAGTCACACAAGATTGAAACGTAGTCTTTACTGTAAACCTTCACTTTTGTCCCTCTAAACTATTCACACGAACACTTGACACTGAGATCAGGCGTCGATTAACGTACAGGAAACAAAAAAGATCCATTTTAAACTACAAGATTTATTCTACCCGTGTTCTGAATTATTGGATCAAAGAAGAGACACCCACTTGGAAAAGTTCGAACCGCTCCGAAACCATATCTGATTTCTATACATGATTAAAAATTGTAATTATTACCAGAAAACCGCTCACAAGGTTCGTTATATAGAATATTATTTCCCAAATACTCTTCTTACAAATATATAAAACGGTAGTCCAACCTTTAGTGTCAACAAAGAAGACATCGGAAAATGTTATAGAAAAAGCTGCGCGCGATGAAGATGGCTAAGATACATAGAATATCACATAATATTGACTGATTTAATGTAAAAACATATAGCGATGTCCTTTTAGCAGATTAAATTTTCTTGCGAGAAATTAAATGCAACATTACTCCATCTCATATCACATGTTAAATGAGAAATTTTCATCGTTTATACTTCGGAAAGCAAACGTAATACTCACACTTTCAACGACGAAATTGCGTCTTTGACAATATTTCGTTTCGTATTCCACGTCAGAAGTTCGCAACGACCGTTGCAAGCAATCGCGTCAACGACATTGCCACTTCATACACTTTGAGCACCTGATCCACTTGGAATTTGTTTAACTTGTGTCTGCAATGGCAGCAAATACCGTCTGAGCGGGCAATTGTTCAACTATACCCTTCTTATCCCTTTTAAATACAGTCTTCTTCAGATCTTCTTTGAATCAATGTAAACATAGCAGAGGCTAAGTGATAGATCACACGTTTGGTTGGTCGAAGACTGGATCACCATATTTGAGTTACCTCCGATTAAGAAGGCAGTTTATCTCTGGAAATGCCGCGCCAATCCTTCAGGGGACATCATTACGCTCATCGCAGCTGCGCGTCCAACAAAAATCACCTCCACGTTGAACTTATTCGTCCGTTTTCGCCGGCAATTACTTCATAACAGGCTCCGTCAACCTTCGGCATTGGTTTTCAAAGGAAATAATGATATTACTTCCCATTCATAAAGCAATTTCACGACTTAATGAGTTAAAACTGGAACGATTTGCCTGGTTTCAACGTTGCATAACGACTGCAGTCAACAAGAAACTATGTATTCAGAAGCAAAATTTACCGATGCCACACCTTAATTAATTAATAGGAGGAAGCAAAATTCATCAATGCCACACCTTAATTAATTAATATAAGTTGTACTGTACACAATAACAGAATAGACTTCAGTCTAGCTTGAGGCTAGCACACAAGCGAACATAGTTATCCAGCTTTGCATTTTTAGTTTCTAAAACAGACGCACCGTCGGCTATATATTCTCTAACGCCAAAACGCTCCACAAGGGAACGAGACGTGATCACCACATAGAAATACAAATTTTACAAAAAAATGCCTAACGCCTAAGAAATTGAAGATACTGCATTGCGCCATGTGTCCCTGTGCTGAGCCATGGCCATTGCCTCTCGTTGGGTGAGACCCATCCGGAGGAGATCGACACTGAGCTGATCCTGGTAGGTGCTTCGAGGTCGACCGCGTCGGCGGGGCTCTGACGGGTAATGGCGGAGTAGGAGCGCCAGCGGGATGGTCTGTCTTCGCATAGCGTGTATAGGCTATATATTACTTGCTGAATTCACAGCCGCACGAAAACACAACAGACTGAGTTAACCATGTAAATAGAAACATATACAATCGAACTTGCTTATTAATATCCTGTCCTTCGTACAGACCAAAAGTAGGATATAAAGCGAGGTGGGATATTAACCAGAATAACTATAAACGCGCATTTCCTTTTATTGGAATAATTATGACGTCTTAAGTTGACATCACAGATAGCTAATTAATGCATGGATTATGCTAATGAGATGACAAGGTTTACATTATGTTTAGTCTGAGTTTGTACTACGAGGAGAGTGGACGTATTTTGATTGCATTTACATTACACAATATACTGCGTGTTCGCTGCGTATACGACTATGCGAGTTTGATACTATCTAACACCTTTGTTGTAACATAGCATCGTAAACATTTCAGCAGCAGCAAAGAAGAAAATCTCAGTTAACAATAATTGATGGAGATTAGCATTAGTTTTAACTGGCGGACAAGCAAGTGACATGTTGTCTGAGTCCCTCAATGCAAAATAATTCGAAAAGTGTACTTACATTGTAACAAAGGGACAATAAGCGAGTTTCGAGGGAAATTTGGAAGAAAGTAGCGGGATATTAAGCGAGATGGGATATTATCCAAGGGGATGCGAGGCAAGGTAAGAATGTAAGAGTTTGTACAGAAACTAGCAAGTGAAAATTGGATTTGTGGGACATTAAGCGAGTTTGACTGTATGTGTAAGCCTAACAGAGTAGCTATAGCTACCTGCGCTAATTGGGATGATGTGATCAAGTAGTCTAATAGACACCCGTCTCTAATACAAGTGACATGGTTTATTGAAGTCATCTTCAAAAATCAAAATGCTGTTCTCTACAACAAATTCGTTACAGCGTTCAGTCATGGTACAAAATAAATTTTGATGTAGCTACCTAGAATGTGGTCTCCTTCCGTGGATCCCGCTGGCAAGCCACGATGCGTCACCCACATGTTTGCAAAATCAGTTAAAATCAGCAAAGGAAACATGTTTTGCTGTGGCATTAAACGCGATGTAATACATTACCTTCATTTAAATATATCACATGCATGCTATTGTACAAATAATTACATTCCCATTGAGACAGTATTGGTGGAGTTAGATCCAGTGAGTTAAGAAATATTGCGTCAGCTCGTTGGGTGTTTCTTGCCTCGACCAAACTGCTTTCTCCGTGTATTCTTGTAAGGCTTTGCAGCTTCGCGTTGAGACTCTTGCCGCAGAAGCACAGGATGTTTGGTAATTGATGCTGTTTCACCACCATTTTGCTCAAGCGACTTCAATTTACGTTCAATTGCTCGGATCTGAGAATGTCTAAAACGACAAAACCGTGTTAACGTAGTCAGCCAGAGAGTTCAACTCTAAACCTAAATAAAGATCAAGATCTGAGCAAGAAAATGCAAGACAGTGTAGCAATGATTTCTGACATCTCATTTGTACGAGTCAAACTGTCTGTATGTCTAACATAAGTTTGACATAAAGTAAAATGACAATTAATATCATAAGTTGCCAAAATGATCACAATTATCAACAGCCCACCTTGACGATGATCCCTGATTCTTCGCATGCTCTTCTGAAACCTGAAAATAAAGATATAACCAAGGATATACAGTCAAACCTGTATTAGTGGCCACCTCTATAGAGCAGCTACCTGTGTATAAAGGCCACTCTTCGTAATACAAAATGACACTTTCTATAGTAATCAACCTGGACAGAAAGGCAACCTCAGCCCACCTGTCTATAATGGTCATTTTCCTCAGGTCCCACAGGTGACCATAATAGACAGGTTTCACTGTAACCATCTGTGCTTGAAATGCTTGAATCAAAAATGCCGATCAAAAGCAGTAAAAATTGATTAGTTTATATTTCCAGACCCAAAGTGCTAACTCACATAAATTCATTATGAAATTACAACGAAACCTGTCTATAACGGTCACCTCTGGGTCCTTCGAACAATGACCTTTATGGACAGGTGACCTTTCTATCCAGGTTGATTTCTATAGAAGTGTCATTGACTCGCGGTTACTATGGTAATGCGAGAGTCTATGCTGTGGGGGGATATCGTAGATTTTTTATTTGTTTTCTAATCTTGTTTTGTTATGAAGATGTTATGAAGAGTGGCCTTTATACACAGGTGGCTGCTCTATAGAAGTGGCCGCCAATACAGGTTTGACTGTAAAAACCTCTAGTAGTCTGAACTGAAATTGTTTACAGTGGCAATAAATACAGTATAACTCGGTTAATATCACCTCGGATATTATCACGTCTCGGTTATTGTCACGGAAAGTGAAATTCCACTTGCCATTCCCTAAGCTTTTCTCTTATTTTACTCGGTTAATATCACCTCGGTTATTGTCACATCTCGGTTATTATCACGGATTTCCAAAGGATTTTTATGTTTACACTCGCTTATTGTCACGTTTTCCGTGATTTGTTGCCTTGCTTAAATTTGTAGGCGCCGCAATTGTCGTGAAAGGAAAAGTTGATGAAGTGTTTTCATTGTGTTTGCCTCATTAAGTGTGACAAATCCAAGAAAATGAGTCTTATGTTGCTGAAATCTCTACATAATAGCTCTGTTTGATGTTGATACAGAGCTTGCTGTTCTACGGCCCGCTTTGGCCGCTTATGTTACTGTTTAAGCCGTTTCTGCAAAATTGGAGGCCTGAGTAGGAGACTCGGTTATTGTCACGACTCGGATAATATCACGTTTTACGATTTTCCCAAGGGTGTGATATTAACCGAGTTACACTGTAATCATGCACAGTCAAACCTGTATTAGTGGCCACCTCTATAGAACAGCCACCTGTGTATAAAGGCCACTCTTCATAACCCCAAAATAACACTTTCTATAGAAATCAACCTCCTGTATACAGAAACGCCACCTGTCTATAAAGGTCCTTTTCTTGAGGTCTCGAAGGTGACCATTATTGACAGGTTTCATTGTGTACTGTTGTTTCTTGCAGTATGCGAGCTCTGCAGTAGCGTTACTAAGAATGATGCGGCTGACACTCACATTAGTAATTTCAGATTCTTCGTGAGCTTCCTTTTTGTCTGTGGCCCAAGACACTTTTATTTCTCTGGAGAGGATCAACTTGCCATCCAAAGAAGACATCGCATTGATTGCATCCTAGCATGCATCAAGTACAGGGTGTAATACAAGGAAGCAATTTACATAAACATGATTTACAATAAAGAAGTATGTAAGCGCTAAAGTCAAGTAAGATTTCAAAGAATTGCAATCAGTTAGCCGATCTTATTGTGGAGCATGCTGCCAAGCATTTACTCATGTGAACTAAAAAGGGTTTTCTGACGCTTAGGTCAATGTAGCAGCTGATCCGTCCTCATAGTGTCAGTGTCGTCATTTAGAACATAATGTAAAGAGAAAACTCAGGGAGAACCAAGCTATGTAATCATATATAGCCAAGCCACATTGTAAGTTCCTTCTTTCTCTCTGTACCTCAGCGTGTCAACAGCTCCATGTCTCCATAAAGTAGATGCCTGAATGGAAGACATGCCTGCTACGCTGGATAAACCAGGTGTGGAGTTGACTTACACCTACGAAGTTTTGGCGCAAAAGTTGCTTCCCATGGTGTCCGTCTTTTTAATATTTCCTCCTCGCACTGGTGTTTTGTAGTAGAATAGGAGAAAAGCTGATGCAAAGTCAGGCGCAACATACACAGATGTTCCATTCAGGAGTAGAGCAAGTTAAATAAGACGAACTAACAGAGGAATGTTCTCCTGGCATTGGAATACCTTAACAGTGTCACATTATAAATGGCTGCTTAGAAAACAAAGGCTGCCAATTAAAGCTTGCACTATAAAACATCTCATGTGCACATACCATCCTGCTTTTGAATTCTACAAAACAGTAGCCTCGTGGCTGTCCTTCATATGGGCCTGCTTGATGAAACAGAAATCTGAAGGAAGATAATTCGCCATATTTTTTGAGAAGCTGGATTAACTGAAACCTAGGTAGACAAAATGAAAAAGATGAAAAACACTACTTGAAAACAGAGCTCAGGTATTAAAATTCTATATTTATAATACAGTCGAACTTGCTTAAAATCCCATCGCTTAATATCCCATCTCGCTTAATATCCCACAAAGCCAATTTTCATTTGCTAGTTGCCGTACAAACTCTCATATTCTTATACTCATAATCATCATTCTCAGAAAATAAAAGATGACTCACTCCGTTAGACGAGAGTCAAGATTCCCAATCCAAAGTGTTTTCTGAAATAAAATAAATTGAAAGAACTAAGTTGCACAGAAGAGCAAAAGTAATTGCCAAAGTGCTGTTCTGATGCAATTGTGATTATTAGTAACGTACCGGTATATCAAGTTTACAATTGTCAACTTCCATACAGTTCTTGGCCATCAAAACAGCCCATATTATCTGAAAACCACTTACTAATGTAATCGAAAAATGAAACCGACATCCTGATAGATGCCTAGGTATATACTCGTGTCAAATTGCACTTGTCACCAAAATGCAACTGAAATTGAATGAGACATGCAAGCTGCTGTGCATGAATGACTGGACGTCGGCTAGCCGAGCCCTTAACAGGGGGCCTTTCCCAGAGATGGCACAATCTATCAGCAGGGCAGTAGTTTTCCACTATTTTGATGTCACATCGGGCTCAGAATAGCGGTCAGTGAAACCTGTCTATAATGATAGACAGGAGGCGTTTCTGTCCAGGTTGATTTCTATAGAACTTGTCAGTTTGGGGTTATGAAGAGTGGCCTTTATACATATCATCATCATCATCATCATCATTTATTCAGATTATCCAATCAGATACAAGTTCTGTTTTTCATGGAGCT
>OFHS01006054.1:0-10692 GCA_900245855.1 Calvadosia cruxmelitensis | reverse complement strand
ACAACTTTTTTGCGTTGATCCCGGTAACATTTTGAAAGTCGACTTTTTTTGAACCACCCTACTGTATATCTATACAAAATGGAGATAATTGTAGTTATAAAGTATACATTTCTCATCTTTTATGTAATGCAGCCTGTTACTTGTTTCTATCAAAATTTTACTTATTTTTCCTGGTATAGGGTCAATCACAACAAAGGCAAAAGCGCAATGGAGTTGTTTTGATCGTATCCCCATCATCCGTTCTCTACAATTGGCTAGATGAGTTGCAGACTTGGGGTCATTTCAAGACAGCCAAGTTTCATGGAAACAGCAAGGCTGACGCATTAGAGCGTGCACTCTGTCTGCAAGTTGACATTGTCCTGACAACGTATGAAACATTACGAAATCATTTGGTAAGCGTATACATCATGTACATTTGATTCCATAACAACATCTGCATGACAGTTTTAGATGGTATTGACTGTTCTCTGTATAGCTAAAACTTGAAATATACTGGGTTTAATATTGAAGGAAGTGTAAGTTCGAAAGTATAATGAGCATTTTTTGCAGTATATTAGTCCAATTTTATGTACGGTACAGTCAAACCTGTATTAGTGGCCTCCTCTATAGAGCAGCCACCTGTGTATAAAGGTCACTCTTCATCATCCCAAAATGACACTTTCTATAGAAATCAACCTGGACAGAAAGGCCACCTGTCTGTAAAGGTCATTTTTCTCAGGTCCCAGAGGTGACCGTTATAGACAGGTTTCACTGTAACACGTATCGTAACGACCATTTAAATGACTCTTGGGTTGGAAACATGAAATAAATCGTTGTATTTTAATGGATGGAATAGTTAATGCATCATTTTCACAAAGGTTAGCCCGCAGCTAGGCGTGTTTCAATTGCCTGATCCTAACACTTGGGATGTAGGGAGACATTCAAATAGCTAAAAAGAAACATTTCACATGTCTATTTTTACTCAGATGCGCTTTTGATTCTGCCCTACGTCTCAGGTGTTTAGATCAAGCAATCCAAACACACCTGGCTATAATAATCCTTTATAATAATTTAAATTTGAAGTTGAATAATGTCATACCTATTCCAATTTGTAAAAAGGTATTTATATTGGTATTGGTATTTTAAGTAAACAAATATTGTTTGAAACTTCACTTTATCTTCCATTGAGAATTATGTCTGTTTTACCAGACATTCATTTGACGTGATAAAATTACGACTTTCTTTGATTTATCTAGCAATTATAAACAGAATCCGATAGAAGTTTCATCTTTCGAGAATTTCTCTTCATGTGAGGAGCAACCGAATTTAAATTGGCCTGTATGAGATTTCATACTAGGCCTACAGATTTAATTTATAAGTTACATTTTCCTTTGCTTTGCAAAGCTACTTTCTGCGTGAAGTGCTCATCAAACTGCTATGATAAATATTATGATGTGATGTTTTTCACTATGAACTGATACCATGTGAAATCCTTTCGAAAACCTGTGTGAAAAACCGTGTGAAAAGTGCCCTTTTCATATGGTTTTTGCTCTGTTTTCTAATTCACGTGGATTTTCACATGGTGCTTCCCATTTCACATGGTTTTCACATGGTTTTCTCACATGGTTTTCGCATGGTTTTCACATGGTTTTCACATGGTTTTCACATTGTTTTCACATGGTTTTCGCATGGTTTTCACATGGTTTTCGCATGGTTTTCACATGGTTTTCGATTGATAGTGTATCCAGACTGTGACAATTCACCCTTTTTGTTGTTTGGTTTTGCGTTGTGGGCGTATGTGAACTCAATAAATTTAACAATCATTGTTTATGGATTCTTTTAGGTTGATCTGAATAGAGTGAAGTGGCTTGTAGCAGTCCTAGATGAAGCCCATCGTATCAAAGAGCCAAATGCTGGTCTAACTATTGCAGCTAAAGAATTGAATGTGGAATGTCGTATTGCACTGACTGGTACTCCATTGCAAAATAACATGTCAGAACTGTGGTGAGTGAGCTATATTGATGACTGTTCCGTTGACTAGGATTGCTAGAGTCATGTTGCTGTTTTCCATGTGTCTAATGTTTAAGGCATTCATGCGAAGCGTTGTAGATTTCTGGCAAAATCAAATTTGTATAGAATTATACCTGGAACTTGCTTAACTTTCAGTTAACAACATGTTGGAGTACAGCTCGTTGTGTGAAGATGTCGTATTGATTGGAATTAAACTCACATACTCACTTGTTAACAATTTGGGTCAGGACTGTAGTCATGCTAGATACTGTACGCGCTGATAAAAGAGAAAGAGAGTCTGTGGTGTTGAACTTATAATTCTGTTAGCTACGATGGAGGGCAGCCAGCCTGTTTGAAGGCCTCGAGAATACAGACTGCACGAGAACGACAGTTCGAAACACAAGACCTATATTGTGGCTAACCGAGGGCATTGATTGGTGGTCTAAATGCTTGACGAGATCGTCACAATTCCCCATATAAGTTTTGGCTAATCAGGTTATGCTTATCGTTTACAGCGATAAAGATATGTTTTCTTGCTGTTTATTGAAGGTGCCTGCTCGATTGGGCCAACCCAGACTGCCTTGGCACTCTCGAAGTATTTGACAAGAGGTACTCTATACCTATCAAGAGAGGGCAACGGTTTGATGCTACGAAAAGAGAGCTAGCTACTGCAAGAAAACGTACGCATCATTCATGAATCTACGTTACATTTTATTCTTCAAGTGAGGTTTTGTCTTCAAGTTATTACGTTATTTTGTAGTCCAACGTCAACTGTCTGCGCTGTTGAGTCGAATGTTGCTTCGAAGAACGAAAAATCTAATTCAAGATCAGCTGCCACAGAAAGGTAATGATGAAATGTGTGATGTTCTCCAATATGTGCTGCTGCATGCGTAAGTGCTGTTGGTTAAGACATCATCATCATCATCATCTTTACTTTCTCCTCATCTCCACCTGTGTCAATGCCCAGGTACCACATGTGGTATGTTTTACAGGAGTGCGAGTAATAGATTAAATAAACTATATGAATAATTAAAAATACATATACATATAAAGTGGTTAAAAGAGATCTGTTGCTATTTATGCAGTATTTACATCCTATTTGTGAATTACATTCCGTTCCTATATACAGCGTGCACAATGCACAAATTCACTGGCCAATAAAAAACAATCTTGCGACATTGTCTTTTTGGCTGTCAACATCACCACATTGTGATTTTGTCAAAAGTTATGATGCCAAATCAAAGTAGTATTCTGTTGGTTCTCATTTCGGTTTGTGGTATATACTTATGTGTGCAATAATTGTGATTGTGTCTTTTGGTGTATTATTATCTGTCCATCTAGTCACCCAGAACCTAGTGAACCAAGATACATTGCTCTGAATCCTGTTATTGACTTTAGTGGCTAAGCCGCTAGTTCACAATATTAAACGCACTATGTTTCTTTCTGTAGGTCAGTCTCTTTCTCTGTTTGTACAAACAGTTTTGCCGGCACATGTAAGATGACTTCATTGTGTGTGTGTGTTTTTGTAGATGAGCGGGTCGTCTTCTGTCCTATGTCTGAGCTTCAGCAAGCAATCTACACAACTCTGTTGTCTTCTGACGATGTTGCATTGATCCTAAACAAAGAAAAACCTTGCACTTGTGGAAGTGGAATGGTGTACAGTATATGCTGCTTCAAGGTTTGTACTACATAAAGTGGATGATAAGTTATTTTATCAGCATCTTAAAACAGCTCCTTTAAAATTGTTTTACTTAAACTAACATCATCTTATTGCTGTGATGCTGTCGGAGTGTAACTCAATTAAAAATTGAAAATATGTAGTAAAATATGTCCTGCAGTATTAAATTACTGCAGTGACCTATGGACTGACTCCCAAACATAGCGAGCAACAACTCCAAAAAATACCAATTTAATATTATCAGCACAACTTGTTCATTTTTTTGGAGTACTGTTTACTTAGAAGATGACTTTAATAAAGACTATTCCAAACCCGTCAATAGAGAAACATATTATTACCGACTTAAGAAGGTGAGCCTGTGTTGGTGTGGTCTAGAGGCTAGTACGTGTGGCTGCCAGTCAGGCGTACCGGGTTCGACTCCCGGGCCAGCCAACACATATATTCGTTGTCATCTGTGGTTTTAATTTTCGAGGGCCCCAAGGGAGACAAGCCATTTCCATTGAAATCTGGACTTTTTGTGGCCTGAACCAAACATGGAGAGACACATCCATTGGCCAAACCCTTCACAAACACACCTTAATTTTACTCCTACAGGTCAATTTAATAATTAACACACCACACTTGATTGACAGGTAAGTCTAACTAGCCAATGAGATTTAAGATATTTGGAACTCACACAATGTAGCGAATTAACCCAGTTTTAAATTCAAATAAATAATGCAAATGAGACCATATAAAAACGAGATTGGCGTTCATAACTGGTATTTACTTCTGTGTTTTGAATGAAGGAGAATTCCAATGGAGAATCAGTGCGGGCATTGACATTGAAGTATTTGAATTTACTCCTGAAAATTGCAAATCATGCTGCTTTGTTGCTGCCCAAAAGTAGCCAGACTGAAGACCAGAGAGCTAAGGTAATTATTATAGGAGGCTGTGGGAGGGGCTCTTTTGTGTTTTACTTGTGCTATCCAGTCCTATCTGATTCTGTTTGTGTCTTAACTGTACACAGTGCATACTAGTAAAATTTAAAGCAAGCGTCATCACACGTTCAATTCTTCAATGAATTCTATCTGATAGATTAGACGTCGTTTCAGACTTTAATTATAATTATTTCCCCTGTCTTGTTAATTGTAAGTTGTGTCAGCTTTCTCTGATAGTCATCTAGTGGCTGAAGCATGGCCGGTGTGAACTTGATGTCGTCATTGTGCAGCCACATGATTATGAGAACATGTATTTTTGCCATTTTGGGAGACCAAGGGTTGTTCTTATGACTTGTTGGACTGCATTTAATACTGCTTAATGTACTACTGATATGACGTTTAGTGTAAGATCATGTTTCATTCATTTTGTAGTGATGCTTTGCTAAAAGCACTCTCTGTGGCTGAGTTCTCTCAATTCTATTTCAAAGGCAATGGAAACCTGCAAGAAACTGTTTCCCGATTTTCCAGAGCTTGAAAATATGTTTCACAGTCCTTCGCTTCGCCAAATGTCTGATCCTCGACTTTGTGGTAAAATGAATATCCTTGAGACGCTACTTGATGCCTCAAGGAGAAGTAAGGACAAAGTGCTGCTCTTCTCGTATTCGACACAGGTAGGGAATTTCAAATGTTGAAATGTGGCAATAAATATCTGCTTAAAATCTTCAGAGTGACAGTTTTCACGAGATGAAATAACTTTGTTTTCGTCAATATTTCAGGTTATGTGGCTGATTTACCAAACTAGCACAGATCATTTATGTGTGCAGTGTACACTGGTTAAAAAAATTGTTGTCCACGTTCTCTGGAAAATTTTAGATGCATTTATTTTTAGCTAGCTTTTTCTTAGCATGATTTATTGACTCTAGATCTCGGAATGGTTCAAGTGGACATTGAAACATTGTCGAACATAAATGTATTAGTTGTGACATATCTCGTGTAGACAATTAATATTGTCATAGTATTATAGCCGAGTATAAAGATAATCGCCAGTTTTTATTAATCGAGTAAACATATCTGATACTGTTGTCTGTTAGATGTTGATTATCTTGAATCCTTGCTTAAATCACAATAAGTGGTACAGTATTATATAAATTATATGAAACGAGGTGATAGGAAAATCTGCACTGTAGTTGTTCTGTTTTGTTTTTTTAACTAGAGTAAATTAAATCAATACAACGAATATCTAATGTCTGGACCAGGAGTCGAACTCAGCCACTCAGGACATCTAATTGGCAGCCAGACATGCTAACAGATAGAAATGGATGTATAACAGCGTGGCAAGTTGCACAATCGATTTGTGTGCATTTATTTTAGTTGTTGAATATATTGGAGAACTACGTCATCAGCCGTGGCTTTGGTTACAGTCGTCTTGACGGTGATACAAGGACAGACCAGCGATCACGAATTGTGGCTGAGTTTAATTCAACATCAGACGTTTTTGTTTGTTTGATTTCAACAAGGTAAGAAAGTCACAAGCATCCTTTTGTTCTTTTTGTTTATCGTGAATGAACCCATATAACTTTGCACGGGCTTGCCAAGGCTAGTGTTACAGATAGTATGTGAAGATGAAGATTGGGATTAGGATTGGATTAGGATTAGGATTAGGATTGGATCAGATTAGGATTGGATTGGATTTGGATTACAGTTGCAATGTTTCCTTCTCTATGTGCCATGACTTGAGTTGGATGATTATTGACTTGACCTTTCACAATATCTTGCCGTACAACAGGTGGTCTTATTTTCTCCCTTTTTCCTTGTACAATGTAGAAAGTGCCTTGCTGATAGAAAGTGGTCCGCTAGAACACTTAAAACAGGCTGTTGCTTACATGCTGGTGTTTTTTTATAACCCACTCAAAAGGTTCCTAGCAAGCAAAACCATCTTTTCATTTATTGGCGTCATCGCTGATTGACAGGATTGCTGGTTTTCATTCCTTGGATGCAGTGTTCTAATCCCAACATGATCTGCAGTTGGTACCACGTTGCTACCTTAGTTGCGAGAGGCTTGATTTATCGCACACAATTAACATCATCAGTGCATTGGGTCACAGATATATAAATATAAACTGTCACGTGTTACCCTTGTTGTATGTGTTGTACTGTTACGTGGTAGATAAGGTGGAAAGAGAAGTACTCAAAGTGTGGTGCTGTCGTCCTCTATTTCTTGTGCTTTCTATTTGTCCTGTCGAGATCTCGTTTTCTAGTTGCTTTGTCCTCGTTGCATGGCCTAGGAATTTATTTTAGAAATTCGGCAGGGGTTAGGATGGTATGATTGACATCATGACTAGGGTTGTGTTAGGGCTGGATGGGACTGGATGCGATGGGATGGGATGCGATGGGATGGGATCGGATGGGATTTAGCACTAGCATTATGGTTAGGCTACCTCTGTGTTGATCAGGGTTAGGCCTAGCGTCTTAGGAAACAAATAATTACATCAGGACATTTTAACTGGAACCTCATGAAGCAGTTGCTGTAATTTAATGTGCAATGACTTCAGGAAAAACAAGATGGTTTTTGCTTACTAGCAATCAGGCATGATCCTTTTCCGCGGAAGCGCGGAATTCCGCGGTAATAATTGTTTCCTTCTCTGTGTGATCTTCTCTTAGCGTAAACCAATCGTATGGAAAATTGCCCACGTGCTGAATAAATTTGTTGTCGAGCACATGTAAATCACCTTGTTTTGATTTTTATTTAGTTCTGTAGCATTGTTTTAACTTGAAAATGTGATATGTGATATATCATACGTGACTAAATGTAGCATATGTAAAATTCAATGGTAAGATGAAGCTAAACATCCTCCTGCAGGTAACTGACGCAAAAAATTTCCCGGGGAGACCCCCCTTAGGTACGCCTCAGGAACTAATTTCAGCCTAAATTATTTTAGCCTGGGATCATGTCTGCTAGCAATCTTTTTAATGGGTACAGGCTCCCTGGAGTCTAGTCTAGTCTACCATAACAACCGTAATTAAACAACAACTTTAACTTTGAGGCCACCATCAGGCATGCCCTCATGGTTAATATAACAGACTTTGCCTGTTTAAGCGACCACCTCATTAGAAGACCACTTTTTATCGTCCCTCACTTGACCGCTAACGCCAGATTCAACTATGTTTAACAATAGTATAGAAGGTCCTCTACATAAAATGTTTGTCCCTCTTCCTCTAAATGCACTTGTTACATAAATTATGCCATAAATCATGGTCAGACGCAGCTGACAATGTAACGCTGAAGAAGGACAAATCAACATTCAACACATCACCATAGAATACCACCCTAATGTACCCTTGCCTGCACATCTTGATCGATTGCCAGGTGATGATGTCGTGGAGTGGCTGTATGTTGCCAATTTAAAAACAGCTGTAATACTCTTGAAATAGCTTAAATGTTTGCATGTCAATAGTTTTTGCATTCTTGATTATACGTGTTGTGTGTACTGTGTTTTCAGGGCTGGAAGCCTCGGTCTGAACTTCACAGGAGCCAATGTGGTTGTGATCTTTGACCCTCTGTGGAATCCGTCACATGACCTTCAAGCCCAGGATCGCGCGTACAGGATTGGCCAACGAAGAAACGTGCGAGTCTACAGGTTGATATCAACAAAGAGCATTGAAGAGAACATCTATCTCAGACAAGTCTACAAACAGGTCAGAGATATTTGAATTCAGCGGGAGTTTATAAAGGAGTTGGGCAAAAATTGTTAAGGCAGCTTTCTCCTCTTATGGGTGGGGGGTAGGAGTAACACTTCATCACGTATATTGCTGAATCCAGTTGCAGCTGAGGCATCAACTTTAGTTATGAATTACAAGCATTAGCCTTGATCCGTTCAGAAGACCTCAGTGGCCTTATTCAAGGCTGGGGCTAAAGCGTAGTCAGTGTCAGAATACCAAGATTTGGACTAATTACTTAAATTTGCATACAGCATGAGTCATGGCAATTAGTAGTCTTGATTCTCGATCTGTTTTTAAAATCTCAGGAGTATTGCCTTTTGATGATTTGGAATTGAGTCCTTCAAATTTCTTCTACTGATGTTCTGCATCCAATAACTGTGTTGTACACCTATGTTGACTGAGCCGGCATCACTGACCAGGTTGATACAGACAAACCTGTATAAGCGGCTACCTCTATAGAGCAGCCACCTGTGTTTAAAGACCACACTTCATAGCCCCAAAATGACACTTTCTATAGAAATCAACCTAGACAGAAAGGCCACCTGTCTATAAAGATCATTTTTCTCAGGTCCCACAGGTGACCGTTATAGACAGGTTTCATTGTATTGTGAATTATTTGTGAGATTTGGCTGACAAGCGAGTCATCTAATGGTTGTAAGATCATTATATGTACACATTGTTTCACTAAACTGTACAATTTTACTACCAGTCTAATAATAACATAGAATGAAGATCTTAATAATTATTATATGGAAATCTTAAGTATGATAGCATATCTAGAGCTAAATTTATGAGAGCAATGAAAATGTCTAAAAATTTCCTTAGATTAGCTTTGAGCTCCTAATATTTTCTAGAATCTGTTTTAAGATTGAAGTTTTTCAAATAGAGAAAGCATTTTCTGTACCTAAATGTCTCATTGCCTTTTCTGTAGCAATTATCTGGCTTGGCACTTGATGGCAACAATGAACGACGACTCTTTAATGCCGTCCAAGGAAGGAAAGGAAAAACTGGCGAGATATTTGGCATTGAAAATCTCTTCTTGTTCAGCGAGACAGAGAGTGTTGCTCAGA
The DNA here is from genome assembly GCA_900245855.1 of Calvadosia cruxmelitensis. Lineage (NCBI taxonomy): Eukaryota > Metazoa > Cnidaria > Staurozoa > Stauromedusae > Kishinouyeidae > Calvadosia > Calvadosia cruxmelitensis. Next base: position 1,315 of record OFHS01006054.1, on the reverse strand, counting down.
AAGTCATCGGAAGGACGGAATGTCTTGAAAACGGAATCAAAACAACACCGTATTTATTGAAAGACGCCAACGCCAAGGTATTACTGTGTCTACAGAGATAAAAGTATTTATATTTCGAAAACAATATAGCATTTTGACGACATTTCCAGTAATTTGAGTCTACAATACAATAAAATCGCAGTCATGTTCTGCCTAATAAATTTAAATGCTAAAAAATACAATATTACCAAAAATAAAGTAACCTATGATATTTACAGATTTAAAAATTTCTTATATTTTGTTCCTTGTGAATCCGATCCTTTCAAGGTTCATGCAGATCCGGTTAAGTGGATAACCAAGAGAAATGTCATGTATTTATTGCTTAAAATCATCCCCATAGATAAGTTGCTTTGGCGTTGATGCTTGGTTTGGCGGGTTCTGCTTAGATGCGAATAGCAGAAATCTGTTTGGTGGGGGCTGCTTACCCGTGAATGGCAGTAGTCGTGATAGCAAGCCTGTCACCACAGCCAAGCAGCAGTCCACTGCTAAGTCAGTGGAATTCCTATAACTACCTGCTAATGAATTCGAATTAGAGACAGGTGGGGAGATATTCCTACCGTCCCAGCCATATTTAGCATGATGCAAGGCCTAGTGTTACGAATAGCAGAACTTAGTTGTGTGTTTTTATCAGATTATATTAACTCTTGTCCTGCTCATAAAAATAGTTAAGTGAAGACTTGAAGTCGCTTTATCAATTGCTGATCGGTTAATCTTTAGGGACTAACTATCTGATTGGTTATATGTTGCTACTTTTGACCTGTTTCGAAAACCTAAGATCCATTAATAACAGTGAGATAAATCTCAGTTGACAAGATAATGTTTCCTTTGCCTTGTTACAGTTTGTTCATCCTTGAACTTGATTCTGCTGTTATTTTATGGTGTTTTCGGACTAATACTCCCCAAGATGGTAGTCGATGCCCTACAATAGAAGAAATACCTTGAACAGAATTCATTCTCGTACTCCTTGAGATCAATCAGTTTGAATTTATTAAGAAGCCTGATTGATAATTGAGTTGAAATGCAAGATGACTTGAGAAAAATATTCAAAGTTGGAGGAATTTATTTTTATCCCGATTGGGTTGGAAACTTTTGTTTCTTGGTTTACATCAATGAAGAAGTTTTTCTATTTAATGTTTCGTTTGTTTGTTTGTTGATTTACTTGTTTGCTTAATTGTTTGTTTGCTTGCTTGTTTGTTTGTTTGTTTGTTTGTTTGTTTGTTTGTTTGTTTGTTTGTTTGTTTGTTTGTTTGTTTGTTTGTTTGTTTGTTTTTTATTT
>OFHS01006053.1:0-10693 GCA_900245855.1 Calvadosia cruxmelitensis | reverse complement strand
TGTCTCCTAACCTGCCTCTCGTGGTGATATCAGGCCATATCACATAGAAAACCGTGTGATAACTGTTCATTATACTACTAGGCAACTAATATTATCCAAGGTCACTGAAGTAGTGCTTGTTGAGCATGTGACTGCATTTGCTTCTAACTGTTTTATTTCTCTGCAGTGTTCATATAAATGAAATAAGAAATAGATTTCTAATCTATATGGTCACTTGTTGCTGTGCTAAGTAATTTGATGTTGTGATTGAATCTCTTGTGTAAAAGTTGGCGACCTTGATTAATTTGGAACTGCACAGTGTTCTCCAGCTGGGATCATTTCTGATGTATTCAGGCTGCAAGTATTGCTGTACCTTTGCTACTGCAACATTTTAATTGTTAATCGCAAATCAGGAATATCTATAAGTTAACAGCATGTCATATTCAAAGGGGAGTTTCTATTACCGGTATTCTTTCTTTCTGTGAGTGTATATTGTTACTTTTTGATAAGTTAAGTGCGTGCATACCCGTCATATGATGTACTTGCCTGGGTAATAGGTGACACTTGGCCAGTGCAAACTTGATGTCGTCATTATGTAGGCACATGACCGTAAGAACATATGAATGTGTCATCTCGTAATTTTCCTCTTTGCTGTCTGTATTTCGTCATGTCAGCAACTCTGTCTGTCTTGTATTTTACACTGTTTCTGAAGACTTAGAGCTCTGGCACCAACGACCATATGTACTCCTTAGAACTCTGCCATCTCTCACTGTCTTGGGACCAGCAACATGTCTCTCAACTATCATGATTTTATTGTAGATGCGAAAGCCTTGTCCTCGTCTTTTACATTTTTAATTGACTTAACACGTTTGACTTTGAGCTAGTTGTCTGTCCCTTGATTGTCCGTTGTAGCAGTTAGGTACTCATGCAGGGATCTAAGTTGAATACAAGGCTAAATCTATTGATTATCGGTAATGATAATGATGAATTAACTGACTATAATTATTTATTTTCAATTTCGATGTTCTCTTCAGTATTGTTGTCTGCTTGGGAGACGAGAAGAAGTTTGTACTGGATAGTCTTGAGAAGAGTTTGGCTTTGCTGTTTGGCCAGGCTGACCTACAACCTGTGTACTTCAAGGTACTGTGGTATAAGAGTTGTAACGAATAGAGCCTGAATAAACTACTTTAACTACTACACGGTCATTGACGCTTGGTTGGATCATTGCTACGTCACGTTATTGAATGGGTCAGGCTTAATCCAAAGAAGTCCAAACAGATCAAACTTGAAAATGTAATCAAGACTGATCATTCTACCGCATTCAGTTCAGCTTGAGTCTCTGTAACAGTACAATTCCATAGACACTTTTATATGGTATTTTTGACTCACGGTTACTATGGTAAAACGGCAGTTTTGTTCTGTGCTTGTTCATTTCTCGGTTTGTTTTTCACTATCACATTTCTTTTTCTAGAGATTCAATGCGCAGAGAATTTCAAATGTGATTTTATCACTTCTTGACAACTTTCCACCAGGTAGGCTTGCTGGTACTATTTATAAGTTGTACAGAGAAGAGTGATCTCTTGGACCCTTTTTATGAACCAGCACTAAAGCATATTGCAGGACTAAATCTCAACTTCTGTATACAGATTTTGATAATTTAGTCCAGACTCAATGTTTATTCCCGGACTATGTTTCAGTCCCGGTCCATGAATAAGGCCCCCGAGTCCCAGCATAATTAACTGTAAACAACTGCTATATACATGTGCAGTGGTGTAGTTTTTAGCGAACTACCTACTTTTTGATTTAGGATAATCACTTGAGCTACTTTTTCCACATCCATTTGCATCTGGATTTTGAAAACTCCGAGGCGATAGCACAGTGTTTCCTGAAAACGGCTTGATAGTTGACATAATACTGCCCACTGGAACTATAGAATTGGCTTAAAAGTAGCATGATAATGCCAATGATTGAAGTCTTGTTTGCATAACAAGTTATATATTTTGTGAATAATGATGAGAAGCCAAAATTCTTGTTTCTGATTGACTTTGTAGGAAAATGAAAGTAATCAGTAGCAAAGTAGTTAGCTACTTTTGGGGAGCTGTAGCGAGTAGTTGTAGCAAACTACATTTTTAGAGAGTAGTTGTAATTGTAGCGAACTACAAAATTAAAGTAGTCAATTCATCACTGTACATGTGCAACTAAATTGTTTCTACTCAATCATTACTCGTTGCTGTACTTCCTGTGATTGTACTTTTCTTTCTTTTTCTTTCTTACTTTCTTTCTTTGTATTTGAGTTCCAGATTGTTCCTATTTATTTGTTTCACTCAATGTAATATTCTACAAACTTGTTTAATTACTTCTGTGCTTCAATATAATTATTAAACTGTAAATCTAGCGTGTCCTAAGTAAACAAGCACACGTGCTTATGAGATGACCCTGGTCTTGTATTTTTTTCTCCAAAATATTATTTGTATTTAATTAACATTGTTATGACGACCGAAGGAAAGATTTATCTGTCTATCGATTTATCTAACTCATATACAGTGAAACCTGTCTATAATGGCCACCTTTTGGGACCTGAGAAAAATGACCTTTATAGACAGGTGGCCTTTCTGTCCAGGTTTATTTCTATAGAAAGTGTCATTTTGGGGTTATGAAGAGTGGCCTTTATACACAGGTGACTGCTCTATAGAGGTGGCAGCTAATACAGGTTTGACTGTACTTCTTGGATTGATCATTTTTGATTATTTTTGTAAACAAAAGTCAACAACGCAGTACATGGATATAATAACAACATTTATTATCTTTCATAACAGTGATAATCCACCAGTTAGCTCAGTTACGTTCTGGTGTGAAAATTTAGTGATAAAATACTTCTTCTTATATGCATCACATTTTTGTCGCGTAAATTTATATTCAAAATCCTGAACACATCTTGTAGATGTTTGCTTACCTTGTTACTATTGCGATAAACTGTACGATATTTATCTGTGGATATTTCTTTTGGTTGAGTTTACCATAATTATTTCAAATCATGAAAGTTGTCATTTGACCCAGACGACACTGGACATTTACTCATACATTTTTGATGTCGTAGGCTATGTTTTGCTTTTGCCCCAGTTTACTTTGCAGTTGTTGATTTCGTTATCTAGTACAGTATAACTCGGTTAATATCACCTCAGATATTATCACGTCTTGCTTATTGTCACGGAAAGTGAAATTCTACTGGCCAGTCCCTAAGCTTTTCTCTTATTGTACTCGGTTAATATCACCTCGGATATTGTCACATCTCGGTTATTATCACGGATTTCCAAAGGATTTTTATGTTTACACTCGCTTATTGTCACGACTTGTCGCTTTGCTTGAATTTATGAACGCCGCAATTTTGGTGAAAGGAAAAGTTCGCTTCATTGAGCGTGGCAAACCCAAGAAAATGAGTCTTGCGTCGCTTGAATCTCTACATAATAACTCTGTTTGATGTTGATACAGATTTTGCTGTTCTATGGCCCGCTTTTGTTATTGTTTGAGCCGTTCCTACAAAATTAGAGGTCTGAGGATGAGACTTGGTTATTGTCACAACTTGGATAATATCACGTTTTACAATTTTCCAGAGGGCGTGATATTAACGGAGTTACACTGTAATTGAAATTCACTATTTTTATTTTGGATTGCAGGAAAAGAGATTTTATCAAAACTTTCCAATGAAGGTTTGTTAGTTGAATTATCAATCTTGTCATTATGATGTTTGATGTAATTAGGAATTCTATGGACATTGATTCATAAAAACTGCGTCATATATATCTCCATCTATGATCCTCTATTCTTTTCATCCAGCCAGCCACCCATCCATTCACTTATTGAATCGCAGTGACTGGCATATTGTTGTAGTGTGAACTTGTCAGCGTTGCCATAGCATATCTATGTGTTTCTCAGTCCTGCGTCTCATGAGACAGAGATCTGCCACAAACAGCCATGTAGTCTCTTTGGAACCATGTCATTTCTAGCTTTTGCTAACGGCTATGAAATACAAAGCGTACTTCTCTTTAATTGTTTAAGATTACAATGATCGTTTCTGTCTACGTATCTTGTAAAAGAGACTTACGTTTTTTTATGTTCTACAGTGCATATTATAATCCTTGTGTGTTGAGATTGGTATTTAAACCTTGTAGGTCACTTGACCGGCGTGACCATGACGAAGAGACTGTTGCGTGACCGCATGCACGTTGTTAGTCATTATTGAGCTTTTTAGTCGATTAGTGTTTTATTGCATTAAGTCGTTTCTTGCTGTTGACATGAAGCGTGGTCAGTTTTATCTTCTGCAGCACTACAATACTTTGTAAATCTGTAGATGGATTGATTCGATTTCTATGACTGTCATATCCATTGCTTGACCACCGGTTTAGATTATGCTAGCCTGGTAGATGCTTATTTTCTCATGCTATTTTGTTTGTCAGTGCTTGCCTTCTTTGCAAAGTCTCTGAACTGTTCGGTTTCACTGAACAGGTAAGCAGCATGTTGACTTCTATTCCTTATTTTCAGTTACTTGCTTTGCATTGTTGCTTTTAATCCGTAACATATAGCCAAAAAGATTTTTGAATGTAAGACCAATTGATTCAACCAAGTCACCACTATAACTAGTCATGTTGTTTGTATTTATTGAGTGGTCTTTAGTTATTCGCCAGGAGTAAGAGTACATCGAATATCATTAGGAGTACAGCGTAAGTATTGTGTGACGTTAATCATATTGATGCAGCCAGTCAGAGCACTGCATAATTATGTTTAAAGAAGTAGACTCTATCACTTGCTATTGTGATGTCAAAGCATGCTGATCCTTATTTGTCAGAAGTTGTTAAGTAACTTAACATAATGAATTGCCTTGACTGCAGTACCTAGTCCATAGTACTTGTTAACTTGTTGGTGAAGGACTGAAGGTTTATTGTTACCAACTATACAAGTATGCATATATATGTTCTCTTTACAGTAGAATCTGCCTAATTCGAAGACCTGTAATTCGAATATTCATCTATTTCGAACTACGATCTTGGTCCCTTGATCTCGCGCAGTTGTCTTCTGTCTATTGTTTTCCTATTATTCCTAATTTGAAGTTTGTATAATTCGAAGGATTTTTACGGTCCTTTGACACTTTGAATTAAGCGGATTCCACTGTACAATCATGCTTCATTTAATGATTTTTGTCATCATCATCATTTTCATCATGTGCATATTTGATAGAAAAACATCAAAACGGCACACATATAGAAGGCAGAATACTGCACTAATACTGTACGGTTATATATTATAAAATATGTGTAGCTACGTTCCTGCTAGCTACAGTTTAGACTTCAAAGACGCAATTGATTTAGAATTTACAGTTTCCTTTGGCGGAGCATTGAAGAAATAAATATGACTGGAATTGTTCTTTGCATTGTCAAATCATCATCATCATCATCATCATCATCATCATCATTTATTCAGTGCATGACGAGCCTTAGGCTTATTTTCACTGCACTGACTAATTTACTATAAAATAGCGTAAATCAAGAGAATTGAAAATAAGGTATACAACACATTACATTTTCAACAATAAGCGTGCACTATGAATGCAAGTTTGAATGGATTTCTTCATCGCTTTACAAATGTTACTATTATTATTATTATCACTATCATTATGAACATTGTTTTGTCTTGCTTTGTAGGGAACTAGATCATACCTCTTCTTTGGGGTTACTTGCGCTTTTGAAGGCCTACGTTTCTTGTAAGGACGTCCTTCTGGCTAGAGTTGATCTTGCCCAAAATGATTCATATCTTACATTGCACAAGGCGGCCAGTAATATTCTGACAGATGACTTGCTACCATTTGATTGTCGTGTCAACGCTGCTATGGCTTACCTCATCAGTGCGGATCGTTTGCAACTCGATCATTCCACGGCGTTTGAGTTATGCAAATTGCTCAATTGTGATGCACCTTGTCATCAAGAAGTAATTGCCATTGACCTAGAAGGGATCACCGCCCATTTGAGAAAGCCTTCAATTCAGCTGATGCTATTGCATGCCATGTTAGTTGAACAGAGCCTCTCATTGTTCAAAAGGCATGCCTCGTTCTTAGAAATGGAACACAATGGAGTGTTTTTTCCGTGCATTTACAGAAGTGCATTTTGGAATGTGATATTGCCGTGCCTTGTCCGTCTCAGTAATGAAAATCTTGACAAAGTAGAATCTGTCTTTTTAATGAAATCATTACAACTTTGGCTTGGGATTTTGGTCAACAAATACAAGGTGCTAGACACTGATACAGAAATCTCATCTCATTTGCATACTGGTGGTTACATGATTAAAGTCTTGCTACCAACCCTTTTACAATATCTCAGTCATCCAATTGACTCAGTACGTTACCAGGCCTGTACAACCGTGGGATTACACCTCAAAGCTGTGGAACTGCACACTTCAGTTGATATTATCTATGATCACATGATTGACATTCATCTGAGTGGATCGTCGTGGACTAGAAGTCAGCTATTATTCCTCAGCTGTTTGCTAGACACTGAGCATGGAAGACAATCGATCAAAAGCAGATCGCAGATCGTCACAGGGCTGCTCAATTGCTTTCGAGATGAAGGTTTAGTTGCTCACATTAGCGATATTTTCTCAAAAATTATGAGTGACAAAGCCGCTTTGAAGACTTCTGGTAATGAAGAGGAAAAGAAGAAGACAAGATTTTGTGAAAAATGTGTTGAATTGTTGCTAAAAGAAAGTAAAAGTACTGTGCAAGACTGCAGGGCAGAGGTTTCAAACTGCATTCTTCGTCGCATCATGAAAGAAAACCGTTGGGTTTATGATTTTGTGTTGGAATATATCGTCTGTGATGAAACAGAGACAGTGCAAAATGCCACCGATCGGATTTCATTGTACAAACTGATCATCAATGACAATATGCGTGACCAATCAACCCAGAGTGCCTCGTTATCGTGGCAACATGTGGTTCCAGTGTCATCGATGCAGTATGCTTTGGTTCATACGAATGACGAGGTAAGATTTACGATATGCAGCATTGCTGTCAAGGACGATTTATGCATACAATTGTTTCCTCATTCAGTGGAATACATTTATGAGAGCCGCCTAATGGCCCAATCAAATACAACATTTATGAAAATTTATTTCTTTGCGTGTAATTAACTAATGTAGTGATCTCTATAATCAATGCGAGGGGGGTTTGAGATATGTGGAATGCGTGATATTATTTTATTGTTGTGATATTTGTCTATTAATTAATTGTATATATGCCCATATTATATGCTCTATGGTGTTGACGATTTATAAAATTGATTACTCTACTGCTATAATAGATTTTTAATTAATTAAGCAGTCTGTAACAATGTGCCTTGGTTTAGTGGCATTAATGCCCTCTTGCTTGAGTACTCTCATTGTTCCACAGTCTCATTGTTTAGTATTTAATGTAAGTACTCTCATTATTCCTGCTCTTGTAGTCTTCACAACTATTGCTGGAAGACTGGAAGACATTGCTCTTTTGAAATGTTAAAAAAAAACTTTTTATTTTAGGCTGCATGATTATTTTGGAGGAAAATCCATTTTTGGGAGTAGAATTGATTAAGAGATTATCCATTTAATCAGTTAAGTCCTATTTGCTACACATATGGTTCCTAGTAAACTGGTCTCGAGTAATATCTGAACATATTTCTTATCTAGTTATTTGGTGAAAGGTTTATGTTCTAGATGATATGAGGTACGTGTTACAGTTGACGACTAACAATAAATTAAATGACAGTTTTACTGACCATTATACAATGACAGTTTCACTGACATGCAATTTTTTTTCAGATACGATTTAATGCATTGTCGTTGATTTGCCAATCAAATCAGGCACTCACAGGAGGGGAGCTGGATTTAGTCAGACATTTCATTACATACAACCTGGCAGTAAGCAGTGTTGTACTTAGAAATCGATTGATGGTCTTGCTGAAGAAGTTTCTGGAAAGAGTAATAGCAACTGTGGTGGGAAGCAAAGATGAGGCAGGTAAATTAGATTTTGAAATGTTCTATTGGTTTCTTGCAATCTGATTGGTTGAAGCCGCGTTTATGCATGCCCGTCTCCTCAACCACCGTCACTTGATGTCAACGGGGTCAAGTTGAAGGATAGATCATACAGAATTTGATGCATAAAGGGCCGTTTTGCAGGCCCGACTTTTACCAACTCTGCTCGTCAAAAAAAATCACAGGATGTTTCGACCAATCAGCGTCGCCTTTAGATTTTTCGTCTCCATGGTTTCGTTTTTTCTTCATAGAAAGATGACGACAAGCGACAAATATAGCGATGTTGAAATGCTTGCTTGTGCGGCGAAAAGTACGCTGACGGAGCAGAGTGACATAACGTTTGCCTACTAGTAATGTTGAAGATTCTTGCCATTTGCTTCAGCTCTTGGCTTGCGTTTTGGAAATGGTTAGGAAGTTTATAGTTCCAGATGTTATCTCTAGTCTGGAGCTCGGCGATAAAAGCAGCCTTGTCAATCTGTGCTGCTGTTTTGACAACCTTGCTCATTTCGCTACTATCCTTCATGGTATGATGAGATCGAGCGAAAAGTCGAAGCCGGCGGTATCGGTTGAAGTATCAACGCCATCAGGGAGAACAATGCCAGCAACTGCTTCAACTGTCAGTTTAAAATGGGATATGAATGTATGTCGTATGTCAAGTTTTTTGACGCATGGTCGACATGGTTCAACATGGTTCGACTGCTGAAAGGTTGTGGAAATCAGACGTACGCCAAGAAAACTGTCCGTCTGACAGTCATGCATAAACACGGCTTGAGGTATGATTGGAGAAGAAGACAAAGCACCTGTTTTATTACTATAGATATTTAATATTACAGTGAAACCTCTTTGTAACGGTCACCTCTGGGACCTGAGAAAAATGACCTTTATAGACAGGTGGCCTTTCTGTCCAGGTTGATTTCTATAGAGAGTGTCAGTTTGGGGATACGAAGAGTGGCATTTGTACACAGGTGGCTGCTTTACAGAGATGATTGCTAATACAGGTTTGACTGTAAATACATACATGATGTTGTTTTTTCACAACAGACAAATTTATTGCAGACAAACAGCTCGGTTCTCTCTGGTTGGTGAAGGTCATTCGACCAACGATTTTAATAAGACAGTTTGAAGATTTTTAGAGAAGGGCTCTTGAATCAGAAACACGGATAAATGATGGTTTATTTAGTCAACAAAGTAGTTTATGTATCATTCTATAAAAAGGTTACCACACAGCCAGACATTTCCTGTATAGTTTAGACTCATTTGATTGTGTTTGCTTTCAATCTGTTCTATTCTTTCTGTTTTAGATACATCGTTGTTATCTGACTGTGCTGGGTTCTATAATTGGCTATTTCATTTCCTGTTCCATAACATGAATCTTAGCATCCCATATTCGGAAAAGCTAACATCACTGTGTTTGCTGTTGATGGTTCAAGAAGCTTCAAGATCTCATCGCAGCAAGCTGCCATCTTGGCTGTCTATTGAAGGTCACCTTGACACAAATGGCTGGACGATTATCAATGAAATTATGAATTGTCTGTACGACAGTTTCAATGACGTCAAGATGGCTGCTGTTAAGTTGCTGACTAGTTTGAAATGGAAGAGCGGACCTTTCACTGACGATCTTCTTTGTTACTGTGTCACTGAAATTTGCAAGCTATCACAGAGTACAAGACCTGACGACGTCTCATCTGCTGGCTACATTGTAACCATGGTAATGGGTGTTGATCTACCGTGTCCCCATACGGCATGGAAATGTTTTAACCCTGATGCGTCTGCATGGTTGATACCAGGAGATAATAAAAAGAAACTTCTCACATTATTGTTATCCAAAGTCAAGTTCCAACTCTCCAAAACTCAATCCTCTATGATTGAGTCTATCGTCTCATGCCCAATTTATGGCTCTCTGCATTGCATATCCTGCAGTATAACAACTATTGAGACCAGTGCTATTAACAATGACTTAATCTGGTGGAAATCATTTATCAGTGATCTAATGAGTGTCTGCTTTGACGTGTATAACATGGTTGCAGCTCAGCTTTCATCAGAAGCTCCTGAAGGCTTTATAACCGACAGTATCAATTCTGAGTCTGTAAGCTCAAGTGAAATTGACTTCATCGAAGGAAGTGTCGATTCTAAGGCTTCTTTATCACAAAGGTTATCTGTCTTCAGTTGGCGTTGTGCCAAAGAGGTGACAGGGTTATTTGGTATCATAGCAACAAGGGTGATTAACTGTGAAGACTTATTGGAAGAGCCTCTTGCGTTAAAAATGTGTGATGTATTCCAAGATATCTTATTAAATGTCAAGCATGTGGGTGCCTTTGAAGTTGCTGCGAATGATTTCAAGAAACTTTGTACTGCATTATGGCATTCACCCAACGATCGATTGCAGCAGCTCCCTAGGCAGTGGACGCTGGACTGTATCAATCAATTATCAATTGACAACCACGGGCAACAGCTAAGGAGTGCTACACGTCGCGGTGCAGGAATCCCGTCATTTGTCAAGGTATGAGCTTGTAATGAAAACTTTATTTCAAAATATCTTGCATTCAACTTCTGAGCCAATGGCCTTGAAGTTACCACATAGGGGTATGTTTTACAGAATAACGAGTAAAACATATGAATAAATAACAGGCAGATATAAAAGGCTAAAATCATACACTAATTACTT
>OFHS01006051.1:0-10695 GCA_900245855.1 Calvadosia cruxmelitensis | reverse complement strand
GAATGCGAAGCAACGACGCTGGACGCAGCTGCGTTAGCAGCGCGGACCAGCTAGTCTATATCTATATTTCACAAACGTCTGTCTGTTTGTATGTATGTATGTCTGTTCAAAAACCGGCACCTGTCACTTATTAGCAAGTACGGATTTTCTGACGTTTGGGAAAAAACACGGCTTTGGTTGTGCACGGTTTTCTAAACACACTGCACAGCACAAACGCTCAAACCAGGTCAAAATTGAACAATGCAAATTGATGCAGAATCTAACGGAGCCGTTTTGGGAAAGGTCGCCTTGAGGCCGAGCTATGTTTTCTGCAAGTTTGACGAAATTAGCGATGTGGTATGGGCACCTCAAGTTTTCTGTGCTTGCCTTTGCAAACCGTTGCGCTCGAATGGTGTTGCGCTCGAATGGTTCGAAATGATCGATTTCAATCTCTTGGGAGCCGTAGCTCAGCTCAGAAACAATGCGCAGCATTCGAAGCTGGCTGAAGTTGTGTAGCAAGCGGAGAACTGTGATATGTATTGGACTAATTAATATCCACGTCAAATGCGAAGCAACGACGCTGGACGCAGCTGCATTAGCAGCGCGGACCAGCTAGTATGTATATATATATGCCAGCCAAATATAGCAATACGTGTTAGAGATTTGTTAATTATTTGCAGTATGCTAAATCTCCAGGCATTGTGGTAAACAGTGGTATTGCTGCCTGGTTTATCATTGTGTTAAACTAGCCTTATTTTGGTTTTGACGCTTGTCTAAGGATGCCTCTTTCAGTCACTATAAGGGTCACCTGTCTATAGGACAATTAGCCAAGCAATGCGTCGTGCATTCTCCTGGTTAACACAGATGGTAACGAATACTACAACACTTTGTTTTGATATTGTTATGTTGTGTCTCACTCTCTAGCAAGTTCAAGATTGTGATTCGACACCAAGGCATGCATTTCTCAAGAAGAGGTCCGGTTCTGCCAAGTACAAAATCGGAGACATTGGTACCCAAAAACTGGTAATTATCCTTCAGCAGAGTCTAGTGGTACCTGGACTGTTTTCTAAGTTATTGTTAGCAACGTGTTTATGTAGCCGTAATCCTAAGATTTGTCTAGGCCTGTGCATGAAGGGAAGGGGGTTGGCTATGTAGACTTTTAGGAAGTACTGTAATTGTTGTCTAGGGCACTTGCAAGACTAGTTGCAATGAAACCTGTCTACAATGCTCACCTTTGGACCCAAGGAGAATGGCCTTTATAGACAGGTGGCCTTTCTGTCCAGGTTGATTTTTTGTAGGAAGTGTCATTTTGAGATTATGAAGAGTAGCCTTTATACACTGGTGGCTGCTTTATAGAGGTGGCCACTAATACAGGTTTGAATGTAAAGGGATCTCACATAGCGGTCTACTGCTTGCCAGAGCACTTTCAATGAGCTACTTCGCTGCAAATAGTTCTGCAATTCACATTACTAAGTTATGTGTAATTAACCCTCAAGAGAGCACTTACTTGAAGAGGATTTCACATAGGCGATGTGACCTCTAAGATAGGTTGGACGGTACGCCTAAATTTAAAACTTACGATAGCGTAAGCATAGAAGTTTTCGGTCAAACAGCAATTGTGTTCTATTTTAGGAAGGCAGAATGTCAGATGGCCATGGCAACACTCTTCGAGCTGACCAGTCTAGACCGGATCATGTCTTCAATCCTCCAGAGCCAAGGTAGGTCTAATCTGTAGGAATATTATTGCTAACCATAGCAACGACCTTTGTTATTGAAAGCCAGCAAAAGTTGTTGACTTTAGTATCATGAACTGAACGCATAGGTAAGCCCCTGCCACACTAGGATAAAACAAGCAAAATACAGTCGAACCTGTACTGGCGGACACCTCTCGTAAGCGGACACTTCTTGTAAACGGGCACCTTTCGGTCCCCCCGTCAAAAATTCAATAGATCGCACCTCCAATAAGCGGACACCTGTCCAACGCGGACAGCGGACACTTTTTGTGAGTCCCTTGCGGACAACAAACCTCCCATAAGCGGACATTGCTTTCTGCTACCGGTTGTTGCAAGGTGTTTCTTTGAAGGTGGAGTTCTTTTCACGCGCACAGCTTTTGTGTTGCGTAATTTAACAACATTAAAGCGCCACATCATCATAAATAGCTGCTAAAGACTTCCGTTGGGAACCCTGATATCCTTGCCTGAATCAACGTTTACCCATTTCTGGGCGCATCAGTTTTATGACTCGAGTTCGCAGAAATGATTGATTCTGAGAACGGTAATTTGATCCGCCTTTTCTTTTGTGAGTGCTGAAGCAAACGATAGATTTGTAATTCAACACTGGCATGCTATGTCGTCAGAAAAGCGGGCGTCATAGCAACACGACCTTGTGGCAGGAAAGCTGTTTCTGTTTGGTATCGCTATCAAACAGGCTCTAGGGACAAGTTGGACCTCGTCTTGCAAGTGATTTCTTCATTCGCACAGCAGCAAAACGATGGCAGTACTCAGCACACAGAGAACTTATAGAAACAAGTGATAAGTTGTTCGAAAGCCAAGCAAATTTGAACCACGTTTTTAGAAGTCGTTTGTCGTTTGCGAATTGCTTTCGTGTGGTTTTTGTCCATTGAAGTTCAAGGTTGTAACTTATAAATCCGTAACCTGCCTGTGTTGTCCATAATTATACTTGTTGTCCCTTGGAGAATTGTTCTCATCAAGGAAATCAAAATTATTTGAGTTCGTTTTTCAAAATTTTAACTTCTGAAATTCGAAATCGAAAATTTCTATTGTTCAAGTTCCTTATTGTTGAGCTGCATCTATTGTTCTTATTGAATGACGTCATCCTCTCGTAAGCGGACACCTGTCCTATACGGACAATTATGAGTGGACCCTTGAGTGTCTGCTTACGAGAGGTTCGACTGTAGCCATTTGCAAAAAGAAGAACAATAGCAGTTAGTCATTTGTATGGAAATCGAATTTCAGCCATTGATTGATTAGAACTGAACAACGAAAGCAAAGTGCAGTCCAGATTGGTTGCTTCCTAGGCCATTGTCCGGCATGAACAATTGGCTTGCCAACAGGAAGCGCAAGAGTGACAGCTAAGCAAATTCTTGTGACAGTGAAAACTCACAATTCGTACCTGTTTTACCGATGGTGTGCACAGGGATTTAAACTCAAGCATGAGCATCAGCCCAATAAGTTTATGATTGCAAGGTCATGTTGGACTTTACTGTTGAATTCAAGGGACAAAGGAGCAATGGTTGAAGACTTAAAATGGCATGGTAACGATGACGCTCAATCGGTCACCAGCTCTGTGGTGGAATCCTCGTTTCAGCAGATGATTGAAAGATACGACGGCAAACAAAAGGTGACTTCATAGAGATAGAATTTGCGTTGTGTGTTTGCGGGGATGACTGTCTAATGGGTAAGACGCTTCACTCTGGAGCTGGGGGTTCATATCTAAGCTCGATCCAAAGTATTACAGTCAAACCTGTCTATAACAGGCACCTCTGGGACCTGAGAAGAGGAAAATGGCCTTTATAGACAAATGGCCTTGCTGTCCAGGTTGATTTCTATAGAAAGGGTTTGTTTTGGGGTTATGAAGAGTGGCCTTTATACACAGGTGGCTACTCTATAGAGGTGGCCGCTAATACAGGCTTGACTGTTGCAGTCACCTCTATAGAGAATTCCCCAGCCTATAACGGTCATTTTTCTCAAGTCCCAAAGGTGACCGTTATAGACATGTTTCACTGTAATAGAGTCTTACACCCTTTTTGAGCTGATGCTATGTTACTGTAATTATTATTTCGCTAGATCAAACCAAAAAGTCTCACAAATTCAGTTGGATGACGGTGCTCATGTGTGCAGCATTAGCCCCTTTCCGATCAGTCTACTAATTGTGCACTTCGCTCATATGGAGATCGGATATAATTATGATATGATATGCAATTGTAAGCTAAATATCATTGACTCCTTGTTCTGATGTCTAAATGTCAACATGTGAGCCTAACCCGTTGTGTCAGTTATCATAAAGCAGCCAACTCAGTTAAGAGTTTGTGGCGGTCTCGTCAAGCTTTCATGTCAGTACTCAGTTGACGATTGTTTATATATTTTCCATTTGCTTGTTTTAGATGGAGGAAGTAGAGCTTGAGGAATTCCAGCAACTAGAATACGAAGCTGCCCTTCTCCGTAGTCAGAACAACTCACCTTACCATCAAGACACTTTGGAGACTGATGAAGGTGTGGCACACGGTTAATGTTGACAGTTAGATATGCCTGGGCTCTATTGCATGAAAAGATGATCCCAGTATCTGTGTTCCTCAAAGTTAAAGGCGTAAATGGCTATAATTTGCCATAGAAGTTGGAAAAATGCAAATTTCAAACAATAGTTTCTAAGTAAGATGATCAATGCTGATTTGTAGATTCTGGCTTAATGGGTTTAATTATTTCGACCACACAGAAAAAGTCAGGAGAAAATAGCGTTTACCAAACCCTGCTTTCATAATTTAGCAAAGTTTTTTAGTTAATTTCCCCTCGCATATCAAACGGGAGATTTATCAACATTGTTGCGGTTCTTTTTGTTTTAAGCCCGCCAGAACACGGGTGACCTGCCAGTCTGCTCATTGGATAACAGATTGAAGACCAGCGTCTGGGTAGAAAGCGGCAGACTCATAACCGATGTGGAATTTAGCGGAAAGGTCGACAAAGATCATAGAAACGTGGCTGACTTAGATGTAACGCTAACTGATGATGAAGGTGACGATTATTGCATGACAAAGATATCAATTTGTTTGTGTAGGCCTTGAACATCTAGGCTGAGATAGTAGTGAAGCATTTTGCATCAATGGATGAAGTTTATAAATGCACTCTAATTTGTTTTAAATTTTATCGGTCCTTATAGTGGTTGCCTTGGCTATGCTTTTGCCCAACCTGTGCAATGCTGGGTGTAAAATTGCATGATCAAGTTCACCTGAAGGGCAACACTATCTAATGTGTTGCCCAATCACAGTGCATTTGTACTGGTCCCCTGGCTTCCGGATGAATTTCTTCCCAGGCCCATAGGATCTATATATTAGCTTGCTTTACCAATATGCAAACGCACAGCTCACGTATGTCTCCTTGTTCTATATTACATATTGTTGTACTGGTTTATAATATCGGGCCCAAGATAAAAAAAAATGGTGACTTTGACGTCTCAGAGACACCCGTCACTATGGAGACTGTTCACATATCATTTAAAATTTCATGGTTATAGAGTCTTAGACTACGACACATGCATGGCAAATTGACTCCGGGGTTTCGACTCTCGGCCCAGTCAACTCGTATACTTGTTGTGTCATATGTGTTTTATTGGTCGAGGTCCCCAAGGAAGACAAGCCATTCTAGTTGGCTTATGCATGAGGAATTTGGTTACGTTATCTAGACTATGACAATAGTCATCTCCACTAAATGGCCAGGTTTCACTAGCTTACTGTCATTACTCATTAAGCAACATTTTCTATGGACACCAATTTGGCACTTGGTCACTTGCCCATGGAGGAAAATTTTCTTTGGACCCAAATGAGATTGTTGTAGATGAATTTCACTTGTTGTGTAGGCTGCTCTGTTTGTCCTGTATTCTACGCTGTGTCTCACAACTTAGAGTTCTAGCACCAATGAGCATATGTACTCCTTGGAACTCTGCCATCTCTCCCTGTCGTGGAACCAGCAAAACTTGTCTCTCAATTACATGTTTCTGTGGATTGCACAAGTCTGTGTCTTCGTCTTCCATTGTGTCTTTGATTGGTTTTGAACTTATACTGGATTGGATTTTCCTACTTTACTTGATCATGCTTCCATGCAGGTGACTACAGTTTTGACGATGAACACAGCTGGCGGTCTTCATCTCCCAATGCTGAGAGGTCTACAACACTGAACGCCGATGCAACTAGTTCATCATCTTCCTCTAGTCTTGACGCTACGCCTAAAGGCAAAGAACTCCCTCCGGTCCATGACAAGCAAAAGTGTATCACGACACAAGTCTGCTGTGATGGCAGATTAGAATCTGTGGTAGGATATAAGAACTGTCACAGTTTTCTATTTATAGTATACGACGTTCATCATTTGAAGAAGTGAAATCAGACGTAATGATTGCCACTTTAGGCCAATTACTGTAATGCTTCATAGATGTATTTTGCATCGACAATAAATGCCGATATGTTAATCTTTCTGGAGGTAGTAGTTATATGAAAAATTTAAATTAAAGAAATTAGATGAAAATTGTGTCAAGTAATAATGTAATATTGATATTGGACAATATCAAAGATCATCCTCTCAGCTTTCATAACGGATCGGGCAAATCAGAGCATACCGGGAAATTCCGTATTGATAATTAGTATTACCTATTTAGTGACTGATGAGCAATTAACTCCCTCTTAAGAGTCTTATTATTGTAATGAGACATATTTTCAAATGTGCGGCAGTTGACAGTGACTGATGGGGGGTGCTGATTAGCTGTCTGTGTCAAGCCTCGGATCTGCTATTACAATTCAGTTGGATTTTTGTCTTTCTGTTTCTTCTGTCAATTATCTAGGCCTAATAGACCTTTTTCACAAACTACCATTATGGGGAAAACCAGTTCATTGTGGGGCATGATAAGTGCCTGAAGTAGCAAAAAATGGGTTTCTGGTCCATAATATTAACGGGAATTATAATTTTTAAGGAAAGCAGCGCAGCTGAATTATAATTTTTAAGGAAAGCAGCACAGCTTGAAGAAATCTGCACCAAATCCAACTTTCTTCGTATTCCGAAATCAGAGACATCAACCTTCCCCATAATGCACTTCCTTCTTCTAAAATTGTAGCATGTGAAACTGGTCTATTGTCTATGTCAGCACTAATGGAGTGATTGAATTCATTTCTTGCAGGGTAACGAAGGACGTGTTCAATCTCCGGCTGTTGAAAGTGACGGCAATGCTAAGCCAGCAAAGACCTCATCGTTAATTGATTCCAAGCTATCTGAACTGCAACAAGAAATTGAGAAGTTTCGAGAGGAGACAGCAAACTTAAAGATTTTGCAGGTTGAATCAGAACAGGTACTGAACGATTATTTACGATAAAAATAGAAAAGGGGAATATTGACAAAGTATGTCATAAAACATACAACACTGTCCGAAGCCACGACGGCGCATGCACAATAGCCTCCAGAACAGGACCTCATTGAGTACTTGCGGTGATATTCCCTCGCCTCTCATTACATGGCCAACAGTTGGATGCGCTCCAAACAAAGCCAACTAGAGCTGTCTGCGTATGCAAAGAAGATTAAACTCAACTGCATCGCATGACGCTTCTGGATTTGGCGAATTGTTGTTGATTCATGCTTGCTCACATCATCTGTGATGTTGTTATGTTATATTAGGAAATGCAACGTCTGTCCAATGAAAGAAATGCATTTGCTGTCGAGATGCAGAGAAGGGAAGAGGATTTTCAAACCATGAAAGACACAGAAATGGCTAAGCTTAGGTAAGAACAAGAACAAAGACTTGTGTGCTACACATGGTTGGGGAGCCAATGAGCGTTTACCTTATTTATCCGACTGCAGTTCATATGTAACCGTTGTGATCTAGCAGCTTGTATGTGTGGCTGCCAGTCAGGCATCCTAGCGTCGACTCACGGAGCTGCTGACAGATCTATTAGTAGTATCTTCATTTGAAGTCATTTCAATTGTGAAGGACCTCAAGGGAGGCAGGCCATTAGCTTATTGAGCTACCCTCGTTAAAAATGGACTTTGATCAGCATCTGAACCCTGTGGCAAAGACAGTTTTGAAATTGAATATTGAGCTGTTGAACGGCATCCTTAATTGTCTTATTGGAATATTAATGAAATCGTAAAGACATCTTATGGGGAAAAAAACTGAGCTACTCTTTTATGTCTGAACGTATAGCAGTCACTAAAATAAAGTTTTCCAGTTTGCTAATGTCCACCCTTGCCTTACCATTCATGTTCTCTCATCAATTTCTTGTCTATTCACCTTCTTGAATCGCTTGTCTGAATGCCTTTGTGCGTTGCTTTGTAGCCGAGAAAAGCGTTTATTTAATCGTCACCAGAAGGCTAAACTCTCGATGCCCAATAAGGAAGAGCGAGCAGAAATCGAATTACTCAGACAACAGGTACCGTAGAATTGACCTTTTTCAATAAACTGTAGATTCTTTTAACAAAGCAACTGTGTATTGTGAAGGTTTTCTACCCTGCGGTAGATTCTTACTGCTAACAATCTAATTTTATTGCAGAGTAGAATATTATCCAACTATTTAAAATGCCATATAGGATGAACAACGGGCAAGCTGTAGCCATGTTTTGCCAGGATGATCTATTGCTTGTTGCTTGATGCCAGACACTCATGAACATTGGTCAGTCAATCATGTGCAGTGTCTGAAAAACTGCTCGCGAGTTCTTCTTAGCAGTTTAAACTTTTTATAAAGCCTTGTTTCCAGTAGCAACATCTGTGTAAAGGCTTAATAGGTCATCCGAATGAGACCATGTCTGACGAGAAGGTTGATTTTATTCAGCAACTAATGCTCACTATTTGCTCTGCACAGTCAGACGACCATCCTAGAGACCAATGAATAGTCCCTTGGAGTAGGTAACTGTGTACGTATTGTTAGACCTTTAAGAGCCCGATCGTTGAGGTGGTCTCTTGAGACAGGTGGTGTCTTGACACAGGTGGTGTCTTGACACAGGTGGTCTCTTGACAAAGATGGTCTCTTGGCACAGGTGGTCTCTTAATGCAGGTGGTGTCTTGACACAGGTGGTCTCTTGACAGGGCTGGTCTCATGACACAGGGGGTCTTTTGACACAGATGGTCTATTGTCATCGGTGGTCTCTTAGCACGCTTGACATGTATGGTGACAAATTGTATTGTCTGAGCTTTGTAGTGACCACTTGGTGAAGGAGGTCTCTAAGACGGGTTGTAACTTCAGATAGATGATCGCTTTAGACAGGTCAAGCTGTGTGATCTACTGGTAATCGTCGAAACACTAACATCAACTTGTATCCTGCCCTTCTAGATTAATTCACTTGAAAGCGACTTGAAAACAAAACAAAATCGATGGAATGCTGCGTCAGGGAGATACCAGATGCGAATTCGCGATTTGGAAGACGAGAATACCGAGCAGAAAGAACAAATCCAAATTCTTGAGCGAGACATCATCGCTCTCAAAGCCAAACAGAAACAAGTCCTAAAACAGGTGAATGCTATTAAAATGTCAGTGTAACAGTCATGCGCTCAATTTACACATTGCCATACATCACTGTGTGTATGCCGGATCTTTACTACCAAATTATTTGTCTTGAAATACTATCTCGACTTATACACATTTCCTGTTCTAGCGTGTATTAGATACAGTATAACTCGCTTAATATCACCTCGGATATTATCACGTCTCGGTTATTGTCACGGAAAGTGAAATTCCACTTGCCACTCCCTAAGCTTTTCTCTTATTCTACTCGGTTAATATCACCTCGGATATTGTCACATCTCGGTTATTATCACGGATTTCCAAAGGATTTTTATGTTTACACTCGCTTATTGTCACGCTTTCTGTGATTTGTCATCTTGCTTGAATTCATAGGCGCCGCAATTGTTGTGAAAGGAAAAGTTGATAAAGTGTTTTTATTGTGTTCTCTTCATTGAGCGTAACAAATCCAAGAAACTGAGTTTTGTGTTCCTTAAATCTCTACGTAATAGCTCAGTATGAGACTCGGTTATTGTCGGATAATATCACGTTTTACAACTTTCCCGAGGGTGTGATATTAACCAAGTTACACTCTATGCTAAAACCGCAGATTTAAAAGGAAAAGTAAAGGTCATTCCATGTACGGTAATGTATATTGCATTCCTTCTGCACTGATCATGATGTTGAGCAGCTGATGGTGTTTGACATTTACAGAAATCATCTTCAAAATCGAAGTTACCATTGAACAGAATTTCCTCACTGCAAGCTGAGCAGCCAAAAATATCTGTCGCAGGTAAGAAGAATTGCAAAACAACCACCTGTCTTAAGCGACCACCAGTGTTAAGAGACCATCTTCAGGGTGTTTCCTTTATGGCCTGACCAATGCAATTTAACTGTCTTGAGTCATCATTGTTATTCAAAATTCAAGAGACCCCTTCCTTTTGTCCCGCTGTGGCTGCTTAAGACAGGTGAGATTTTGATGTAGGCAGAAAGCTAGGAATGTCTGCAGGACTAATGTGAGGCTGAGTTGTGAAGCGTAAACTGACTTACAAATCAACTTCATTCAGTCATCAGTTGAGTGAACGTTTTCATTGCCCTATTGGGTTTCTCTGTAGCAAATGGTTGAGTTTTGTTTGTACAGTGAAACCTGTCTGTAATGGTCACCTTTGGGACCTGACGAAAATGACCGTAATAGACAGGTGGCCTTTCTGTAGGTTGATTTCTAAAGAACGTGTCATTTTAAAGTTATGAGGAGTGGCCTTTATACACAGGTCGTTGCTTTACAGAGGTGACCACTAATACAGGTTTGACTGTATTTCTTCGTCATTTGGTGACAACGTGATACTGTTCATTTTTCAGTTGACGAACCAAGATCATCGCCAACATCATTAGACCTCACCGACCCACGTGCTATGACGGAATTGCCTGAGGAACAATCGCCACTTGAATCTCAGCCCGTCTCGAGGTACGTCCAAGCCTCCAAGGGAATGTCATGCACATAATAATAATAA
>OFHS01006050.1:0-10695 GCA_900245855.1 Calvadosia cruxmelitensis | reverse complement strand
TAATTATATATATCTATATATATGCTCCGTGCAAAACAGCTATGTAAGCTTATTGGATTTCTCAGATTAAATGATGATGATAATGTTGATGATGAACTCGAACTATCAGCTACCCTACTGGAAAGCCAGACTGGAATCTTTGTATTTTGCGCGGCGGAGAAAAATTTTTCAAAATATTTTGCGCGATTGGCCTCTCGTCAGGGCCGTTTTATCCACTAGGCACAATAAGCACGTGCTTACGGCCCTCCGTTCCGACGGCCCTCCAAAATGTTGAACCATAAAATAAAATTAAATTTATAAATTAAAATAAAGTAAATTAAATTTTCTTTCTCTTGTCGGAGCATTACAAGAAGCGGGCAGTACAACTATTTCTCGAGTAGCACATGGCATGGCCCGATTTAGTCGAAAGACAACTAGACAAGTCAATTATCTGCAAGCAGAAGCACATACTATTTGACTAACGACTTTTGTTGGCAGGGGCCGTTTTTGGCAATTCAAAGTAGTGCATTGCAACGGGACTCCTGGGACAAACATTTCGGGAAATGTTCCCGCTTCCTTTTCCTGTTTGCTCTTTGCAAATTCTTTAGACTGACTTCTCGAAAAATATGAAAAATCCTCCGATAAATAGTTTCTGACATTGCCTTTCCAACAGGTCTTGGTTGCAAGTTGAAAATACTGAAGAAGCGGCAGCATCTCTTTCGCGCGACTGTTTGTTTACAACACTTTTACGGCTTTTGAAATTCAACACCTATTCGTCATTTGAGCCAGCTATTGTTCTAGGTGTAAAGGTCACATCATTATCTTTTGATGGGAAATTCATGTGAGCGGCTGTGCGTGAAACGGTCAAAACACATGCTTTTCGGCGCTACGTAGAGAGAAAGCAAGGATAGAATGGCTGCAAATAACTTATCTGCTTTTAGAGGTTCTGAAATAAAAGCCGAAAATGTCGCCACTCTATTAATTTACTATTGTTTCTGGCTACTATGTCCGAGTTTGGCTCTGTTGTTATAACATTTGCAAATTGCGATTCTCACGGTCGCTCGAAAGTTATCAACGGCAAAGTTGCTTGCCCTGATTTGAAAAATATAAAGCTAAGTTATTTCTGTTTGTTGTCTGCCTATTTTAGATTGCGAACATAAAATGGGCTTAGTGGCAATTTAACGTGTACATTAGCGCTTTAATCGAAGTTTAAATGAAACAAAAACCGGGACCCGTTCGAGTCAAGGTTCTCGGTTCGGGAAACCACACCGGGACGTCAATTTCCTGCAAATGCGATGCCCTGCTATAGGTTGTGATTTATAAACACATGATACACATCATTACATTCAATATTTGTTGATATGTTGCAAGGATGCTAAATGTTATTCAGAATGCGTTGTTTATGAAGTTCATGCTGATCGCACAAAATGCAGCAATTATGCTGAAGATAATGATAATTATATTGATTTATTGAGCTAAGGAGGCTAGATCACAATGTACAGGCCCTTGACATCCGGAAAAATTTTTAGGCCCTCTCAACGGCCAGTGCTTTAGGCCCCAAAGACCCTGGAGTCGGCTCTGCCTCTCGTTGATGTGACAAAAGTGCGCAGTCCTGCCACGGTTATCAGCTTGAAAAACAGAGTTACAGTAAGGATTGCGCGGACAAAGCCTGTTTTTCGGTGAAAATGTCCGAAACTGAGCTCAATTCTCAGAATCTGCGCGGCTGCGAATCCAGCAGGCCAGATTTGCGCGGCGGAGATCTCCGCCTTGCAGTGCATAAATTCCAGTCCGGCTGGAAGGTTTGTAGGTTGCGCCGAAGATCTTTGGCGTGGATCTTCCCTGTAATTTGGAGATTGGCGTGGTGCAGCCACCGAAATTTGAAGAATCTAATACTAAACACTGTTAAAAATCCCGGTTTTGGTGTGGTGCAGCCTTGGAGCAGCACTGCCTGGCAGAATCTTCGGCGTACGAAAAACAAACTTTCCAGTAAGGAGCAGCTAGGCTGCAGTCTGACACCTGACAGAGTGACTTGTGACGACTGCCTAATCTGCCTGGCGTTTGGTTGTTCGTTTATTTTGTGAACTAAATTTGAAATGTGTAGGCCTAGACTGTATAAATATAATGAGAAACCTCAGTTTGGGTGCCAGGATTTAGTGTTAAATTTTCCCCCTTTTTTGAGCTCTATTAGAAGCCTATAGATCTTTCAAGTAGCCTTGCTCCAATTTGCAGAGGATACAATTGCATTGTTCCACACCATGTAGAAGAGCATGTAATGCCTTGCTGCACTTTAATTTTAGGTCCATTAAAGCTGATACTTTTATCTGGCAGTAAACAGCCTGATGTTGTAATTTGCATTGCTTTTCGTTGTAATTGGTCTGCATTGGCACTCCTAGAAAGCATGGTATGATGCAGTAGGCCTTACTGATGTGCATCTTATTGGCAGGAATTAGATTCAAAGAGTTCACAGGAGAGAGAAAATCTAGAAGAAGCACTGGATTTTTTTGGTCAAAACACAGTGAAAGAAGATGATGCAGTAGAGAATGAAGCTAACAAGAAAACTGAAAAAAAGCGAAAAAATGAAAAACGTGCTACTAAATCAGAAGGTGAGTTTCACTGCATTAAATTACCAATGTTGCAAATTTCGTTGAATACGGAATGTATGAATGTATTTTCTATTGGACCTACTGTGAAGCCTGTCTATAATGGTCACCTTTGGGACCTGAGGAGAATGATCTTTATAGTCAGGTGTCCTTTCCGTCCTAGTTGATTTCTGTAGAAAGTGTCATTTCGGGGTTATGAAGAGTGACCTTTATACACAGGTGGCTGCTCTATAGAGATGGCCGCTAAGTTTGACTGTATAGTAATTAGTTGCCTTGTGGCAGCATGTGTCTCTCTAGTAGTCCTCAGAGTCTAGGAAAAATTTCACTTTTTTGTTGACTTCAAAACCTAGTAATTTTTCTGCGATTTACATTTTCCCTCTCAACAAATATTTCTGGAAGTTGGAGTTCTGACTTCAACATATCTACGTTTTTGTAACAATGTTTTTGTGCTTACTTCTGTCAAGTCATACTGTATGTGTGGTAAAGATTGAAAAACGTTTGAGAAATATCAACGTATCAGACGTGTAATTTGGGGCTGAAGTGACTGCATAAAATTGCTTTCAAAACGTCGCTGCTTTTATAAATTTTCCGTCACAAACGATATGGAAAAAAATATATCAGAATCAAGCCTTTATCCTAACTGTGTTTGAAAAGTCAATCGATTGTTGATCGTTTTTTAGATTTTCTCTGAAAAATAGAAATAAGGTTGAGTTTTGTTGTTAAAGTGATGGAGACCATGACCTATACTCTAGTTTTGTTTTTTAAATTTATTGTGCTCGAGTGGCATTTGTGTTTGATATTCCTACTCATCGCTTGACTCATCCTCATACACGCATTGACCTACACATAAGCTGGCATCAATAAAAAAGCAATCATATCATATTTGCATATTGTGGAACAACATGTACTTATTTATTGTTACTGTTTTTGTATGCCTCAGTTATACAGTCAAACCTGTATTAACGACCACCTCTATAGAGCAGCCACCTGTGTATTATGGCCACTCTTCATAACCTCCAAATAACACTAGGCCATCTGTCTATAAAGGTCAGTTTTCTTAGGTACCAGAGGTGACCGTTATAGACAGCTTTCACTGTATGTCTGAAATATACTGCTATCAATCAATCATATCATATGGTACTTATCAAGCATGTTTCAAATATTTCACAAAGAGTTTTGAATGCATCTGTCATTTTGCATATCGATTCCAATAATTGCACATCACATTGAAAGTTCAGCAACAATAAACCTGAATATGAACAATAGGTCATTGGAATTGTTGACATAATTATTTGTAATCTAGTTGTTGCGTATAGTGTCATTAGCTTTAGAAAATTAGTTCCGTGCAGAGCTGCAATCAATCTTGTAGGAGACTAGCTGGCATGAGCGAATCTCAGCAGCTTCAGTCAATGTTGTATGTGCAATGCCTATACTGTATCCCCAACTCAGAAGCAGTTCCTACAAGACTGAAATCACTCACTTTCTAACTACAGTGGAATCTGCCTAATTCGAAGACCTGTAATTCGAATATTCACCTATTTCGAACTACGATCTCGGTCCCTTGATCTCGCGCATTTGACTTCAGTCTATTGTTTTCTTATTATTCCTAATTCGAAGTTCGTATAATTCGAAGGATTTTTTACAGTCCCTTGACACTTAGAATTAAGCGGATTCCACTGCATTCTAGTAGAACAGTTTGCCAAAGCAAGCAGAGCAAATTCCAGATGCTTGTAGGTTGATCCATTTGCTGAAAACACAGCTCACTCTCAAGGGACCATGAGCGTGAAACTATTTCCAGTTGACATTTTGTGCCAGGAGGCTCCTTATCTCCTCTTCTTTTATAGTTAAATCTTCCTCCTGATCGTTTTTCTCTATTGCACGATATGTTTGTTATTGTGCTGTAAACAACACCTATCTGAGAAAGAGTACTTATAATTAATGATCTGTTTTGATGTCCATATAGGATCTGCTAATTCTGTGCCAGAAGATTATTCTGATCCAGCGATTAGTAAAGAGCAGCAGCTACAAAGACATATTGAACAGGTATGCAAGTGTGTTACAATGTTCCAGAACAAGAAGCTACTTGGTGCTCATTTTGGTCATTTCTCCCAAAATACTGCAACAGTGAGTCGGTTGCTTTGCTCAACTGCTTTGTTTGTTTGTCTGTCTGTTTGTTTGCTTGTTATGTTTATTTGTTTGCTTGATTTTTAGATTGTAATTTTATTTCTTATTTTTTTGTACATTTAACATTTAGCTTAAAACAGCAGAATTTGCAGTAATGTGGACCTGTTTGCTTTTTCTGTTTAAGTGCCCTTAGCAATGTGTCTAGAAACATTAGAGTCTCGAAGAACTGTTCTCGACCTGTCTCTGTTTCACAAAATTATTCGAGGGAAAGTGAACCTTCGAATGCCAGCCTCCGTACGCGTCCAAACCTCGAACACTCGGGGGAATAGTAGACGATTTCATGTTGACAATGCATCAACTAACTGCCGACATCATTCTTTTTTCAATCGTGCTATAAGAATCTGGAACGATTTGCCTGAGGACATCGTGTGTGCTCCTTCATCCGAGCAGTTCAAATCCAAAATTATTAAACATTTATGCAATAAATAAAGTATAGTAAATTTTGTATACGCATCTGTAGACCGTTTAGTGTAAGTGCGTTTATTCAACGCCTTCTATGTGTGTATTGTTTGGATATTTCCTTTTTTCCAAATACATGTCCAATGTGCTGTTTCCTTATGATGTATGAGTGGGGAACTGTTAATGCCATGGCTAGCATCCATAATATTGTTGTGTGGATGTCAGGAATTTCTTTGACATCCACTCTTGTTGTCTTGTTTGCAGATCAGTCTCTTAAGGAAAGCTAACAAGATCCATGTTAAGGGAAGTGATCTTCTCGATCCCTTTGAAAGTTTTTGTGATCTCAAGCAAAGGTAAGTTTTAGAATCAAAGTGCAACATAAAGAATTGTACGCAGCTGCTTATTGTTAGCAATGAAGTGGTTTCTGCCAATTTCTCATGTTAAAATGCTAAAAATGGATAAATGAAACTTGGCAAATTCAGTTTTCATTGAGACGTGCATACTGCTGTAATGAGTAAATTGCAATACAGTGAAACCTGTCTATAACGGTCGCCTCGATCTGGGACCTGAGAAAAATGACCTTTATAGACAGGTGACCTTTCTGCCCAGGTTGAGTTCTATAGAAAGCATCATTTTGGAGTTATGAAGATTACCCTGTACACATGTGGCTGCTCTAGATAGGTGGTCGCTAATACAGGTTTGACTGTAGTCACTTGTTCATTATGTAACTACATCAGCAGAGACTAATCCATTCATTTGAACATGTTTTGTAAATATTGATATAATCAAACCTGTTTTATGTTATTGTGATAATTCCAAGATTGTGCAATATACAGCTCTGCGCTGGGTTTTGTTTTGCTTTGACTTGTTGATCATTCTCTATTTATTGTCACAGGTTTGGAGTTCACAGACAATTGATAAAGAATATGACATCATCTGGTTTCACTAATCCAACACCAATACAGATGCAAGCTATTCCTTTGATGATAGCTGTGAGTTACCATATTGTTCATTGATCTACTTTTATCGTCAAATGTGTTATCACTTTGAAGTGGACCATAAGAAAGCTAGGCGAAAATCGCATAAAAAACCTTTTACAAAGGGAACTTTTCACATGATTTAAATTGTTCTTTTATCAAATTGACATGATTCTTCATGTGGTGCTTCTTATTTCACATGGTTTTAACTTGGTTTTCACATGATCTTCACACATTTTTGGATACATAGTGTATGTGTTGTCGTAGTTATTCCTTGTGAGTGTCACTTTATTCTGAAACCCAATAAGTTATAATAGCTGTTTGGATTTCTCATGGAGCAGTTTATGTTTCGTAATTTGTGTAGACAGTCAATTCCTCTCTAAGGGCCTGTTTACATGAGTCGGGCCAGCCTGGCTAGAAGGGCTGACACCTGTGAGTGAGATTGTTGCCTGTTATTGTTTCGCATTGTTTCTGTGCGGTGCGTTTATATGATTGTCGGGCCAGCCCGGTGAGGTGTGATCCCACCTCATTACCGGTGGGATCCCACCTGGGTGAGATGAAAAAATGCGACAAAATGCCATATAAACAGTATCAGGCGGGCTGGCCCGGCAGTTGAAGCATAGTTGAAGTTTTCTACGCAACCGCAAGGGTGACATAAATTTGACATTTGGTGCCAACGGATAATTTGTCGACTCGTGTGAGTTGATAATAGCTCAAGATCGTATTTCTGCTTTGCTTTTCATCATAATTACACATTGTGGAATCCAAAGCAAACAGTTTCGATCGAGTGGCGAAATGATCGAGCTTGTAATTAAACATGACTTCTATTCTCAGCCCGGCGAAAATATGCCGGGCTGAAGCAGGGCCAGCCCGGACAGGAAATCCCCATATAAACAATCGATTGAATCGACAAAGTTAGCGTATCCCGGTGCCAACCGGGCTAGCCCGCCTCATGTAAACAGGCCCTAAGTGTATCCAAATTGAGGTCACCTTTAATAATATCAGGCGTATTGTCTCTTCAAGTTGAGAACCAAACTCTGTCAGAATCAACCATTTTAACCTACTTAATATCACAACTCGCCTTTTGGTGGGAGCTGCTTACCTGCGAATGGCAGTAGTTGATATAGCAAACCTGTCACCACAACCAAGCACCAGTCGCACTGCTGAATCAATAGAATTCCTGTTACTACCTGCTAGTGAATTTGAGGGAGAGGGAGGGTGGAAAAGTTCCTAGAGTATCAACCATATTTATCGTGGCGCAAGACCTAATGTTGCGTGCGATTCCCAACTAAAGCACAGATTCTGGTAAAGCAAATGTTCCAAGATCTCGCCGGCAGAAACAAGTGCAAGGAACTGCTTCTCACATCCCACCATCAAGGTGATGTGTGCGGCAATGAGATTGGTCGCAAGAAGGCAATGTCTTATGACCAACCTCTCTCCAATTGTTCCATAATGAGACTAGCCTCGATTACAACCTCATCACATTGTGGCGGTCTCATCAAGCATTCACATCACAACTCAGCCCGCCAATCAGCGCCCTTCGTCAGCTGCTATAAATGTATTGTATTTTGTAATGCCGTTCTCTTGCGATCTGTAGTATGGAGCCTTTGGACGGGCTGGCTACCCTCCGTCGTATCTGCCACAATTATATATACTACATCATCCACTTGCCTCTGTCCTAAATCAACATCTACAACCAACAAACCCTACAATATGTTAGCACTTTGGTTTAAGTCTAACCTTGCCTAAAGTACATTTAGCTATGTATGATCATGATTTTTGATTGGTCAACCATTGTGATATTAACAATGTTACACTGTACTCTTATGTGCAGTGGAGTAATTATGTCCGCCTGCTTTAAACCACTTGAGTTAATGAGCTTAGGCTGGTTTTCACTAGCACACGCTATCATATGTGCTCTTTACCACCATCCACTCCAATATTACAAAATGGCAACACGATTGATTTCAATGAAAAAATGTAATCTTGTTTCAAATTCTGTGTGAAAATGTCCCGAACATGTTTTGTCCCAAATAATACTGTGTGGATCGATTGCCTGTTACATATAAGCAATCTCAGTGATTTTTATTGTTTTGACATGCAGTGAAACCTGTCTATAACGGTCACCACTGGGACCTAAGGAAAATGACTTTTATAGACAAGTGGCCTTTCTGTCCAGGTTGATTTCTATAGAAAGTGTCATTTTGGGGATATGAAGAGTGGCCTTTATACACAGGTGGCTGCTCTATAGAGGTGGCCGCTAATACAGGTTTTACTGTACTCATTTTAGAGTTTTCAGAGGCTCCCCGTGGTCCCCGTCATCCCTGTGAAAAGTATGAAATTCACATTTGTTGATAAGGGGAATTCCCAATATCGGATTCCTCTTGATCCCCTTATCCCCGCTTTCAACACGGGGAAATGTGCAAATTGTTGAAATCCTGCAAGTTGTATGAGATAGTGCCATTTTTGGGTTGTAAACACATCGTTGAACTTTGTACGCCAAATGGCCAAACAAGCAATGCCTTGGTTATTTCCTTCCCTATTTGATCATTCATTCTTAACGACATGAGCGGATGTTTAGACAATAAGAGACACCAATTATCTGCTATATGATACTTGTCCAAACAAGAAAAGATAATCTTTCTGCATGTGTATACAACATGCTTGTGGTTTGATTTCCTATTACGTTTGCTCTGATATGACATCAGATGAAATAAACAATGAATGAGTTCACAGTTAGATTGAGTGTTACAGTGCACTATGACTCCACAAACGGACATATCTTGTTTAACGTTCTTCTGAATATGAAGCTGAAGTAACGTGAAATTGTGAACATTCGGTTGTCGATACTGAGTTCAATGAGTTGTGTCTCTCATCTCTTTAATTTGAATGCGTTTGTGAGTTTGTTTCAAAGGCAAGCTAGCGATGACATTGGTTATAAGTCACAGGTTAATGTCTTCGTGCAAATTTCCAGAACAATGGAAATGCAAAGTACACAACACTTTTGTTTATGACTCGTTCATTTTGAATGCAATTTCAAGCCCTCCTTTCTCGGTCACATTGAGAGTTTACTTCCAGGAATTGTGGCATCCCTGGGACAGAGCCATCCTAAAGGGATATTGTAGTTTGGAACACTGCTATATGCACTAAAGAGTGACCAACATAAAGATCCATAACTTCCCCACATCCCTTGATTCTCCTTTAACCCGGTATGAACTTCCCTGGGGAACCCTTATTCCCAAGAAAAACAAAATTGCCTGTAAAATTCTCCTTATTCCCGTAACATTTATTTGGTTAATTTCTCCCTGTCGCAGCTTGCTCAGTATATCATATTATGTTGCATTTTAGCTGTGAGAGGCAAGGCACATTAACCGAAGTTATCTGTATCAACTTATCCGTACAGCTAATATTGCTAATGTCTAATATTTCAAATTTGCAGGGCAGAGAGCTGTTGGCATGTGCTCCGACTGGTTCTGGGAAGACGCTGGCCTTCATTGTGCCAATCTTACATTTATTAAAGGTAGGTTTCAAATATGTTGTTCATCCAAATATTTATGTAGACAAATTTGGAACAAGTTCACTGTTTACAATAAAAGTCTATTAATATCTATGATTTGTTTATTGGTAAGTACAGTAGAATGCGAGGATAAATAAATATAATGATGATGATGATGAAGTATCATTTAACTAGATGCGTGGATAAATTGTTTCAAAGTATTGAGAGACTTGATGTGTTGAAGTATGCCAGTGATAACCATCACCGTGGATGAGAGTTTGACATTGGATAAGTTGGCAAACCTTCAAAGACAACGAAAAAAACAGCACCTTGCTAAGTCAATGATGTTTTTACAACTGTTCTCACAGATTTGAGATCGACAGATCTAGTGGAAGATCTGTAGCATTCCAACAATTTTTATCATGGTGAACATTGCAATTGTGAGATTTACAGCAACTACATACTTTCTCAAACCGAGCATCTTTGACACGCTCATCCGCCTATCAGACTAATTACATCAGCGACATGAAGAGAAAGGTGACAGTCCCAACGGCGAAATTCAAGTTTCAGCACTTCACGCCAGCGGAAGTAACAAGCATTCTCCGGCAATTAAAGACCAGAAAGTCACCTGGCATGGATGGAATACCTAACTGGATACTTAGCATTGGCCAACACGCACTCGCGCATCCACTCGGCGATCTATTCAACGCAATCATTGACAAGGAAACATACCCTGTGCACTGGAAAGATGGCCTCGTCTCACCCATTTTTAAGCGTGAAGACCCATCATCAAAAACCAACTATAGGCCCATCACTCTCCTAAAATCATTGTCCAAGGTATTTGAGCGACTACTCGACAGCCAGATCCACGAATTCATGAAGGAGCATAATCTCTGGTCCGACACTCTTTCTGGATTCCTGAGAGGAAATTCCTATGAATCCGCTCTCCTGAAAATAACGGAAGACTGGCGCAAGGCTCTTGACCTACACCATACTGTCGCTGTTACTGCTTTCGACCTAAGCAAAGCATTTGACACTGTGCATCATGAATTGCTTCTGT
>OFHS01006049.1:0-10696 GCA_900245855.1 Calvadosia cruxmelitensis | reverse complement strand
ACTCAGGTCAAGCGCCACAAGAACCGTGCGTGCACAAGGCTTCTGCTGGTTTAGGCCATGTGAAATTTCTTCGGTGAGGTGGTGCAGAGCAGTCGTTGTTGAGCGTCCCTTCCTGAATCCATGCTGATGTTCAGCCAAAGGCAGATGGTCTTTCAAGACTGGCAGAACCAACTTCTCTAGTAACTTAGCGACTGGGGATATTGGCCTGTAAGACGAGCCCTTGTTGGCTGGTTTGCCTGGCTTCAAGATCGGTATGATCCGTCCCACCTTCCAGACACCTGGGATACGGAGAGATCGCAGCGAGATATTCAATGTGGATGTTAAGTAGGCAAGAGCAAAAGGACCAAGATGTCTCAGCATGATAGGCGATAGCCCGTCAGGGCCAATGGCCTTTGAGCATTTGGTTTTGCGAATAGCTGCATTGACCTGTTCTTCGGTGAATGAAGGAGCCTCTTCGGCTTGCACTTTCTCTGCCTGAAGATGCCGCAAGACCTGCCTAATATTCAGCCCATTAGTAGGTGGATGGGGCGTGAACTGGCGATTGAAGGCCGCGGCACATTTAGTTGGGTCTGGAATGGCTTCGTCAAATTCAATTGTGATATTCTGAGCGTTGCTTCGTGGGTTGCTTAGACCTTTGATTGTTGCCCAGAGTCGTTTAGGTGTTTCCTTGAAGTCACAAATTTCAACGTGTTCCAACCATTTGCGTCGCTTGTTGTCACGTACCAATCCTCTGATCTCATTTGACAATTCCGCCAATCTAGCATCAGATGGGTCTGCCGACCTAATGGCGTCTCCTCGCTTGGCTAATACAACAGCTGCATGTGGAAAGTTTGGCCAG
This sequence comes from Calvadosia cruxmelitensis, assembly GCA_900245855.1. NCBI lineage: Eukaryota > Metazoa > Cnidaria > Staurozoa > Stauromedusae > Kishinouyeidae > Calvadosia > Calvadosia cruxmelitensis. The sequence continues at coordinate 9,858 of OFHS01006049.1, read as the reverse complement.
ACAATTGGTATTTGGCCGGATGGAATAGACTTTCGGGCGGCCTTCTGTAGCACTTTTCGAAATGTTTTCTCAGCTTCAAACACTGTTGCTGGTGGAGGGCAATGACTGAAACTTGTCTCCGCTCTTGGCGTAAATGCTGTCCAATCTGCCTTGGAAAAGTTCACGCAGCTTCTTTTTTCTGATTCGACATGCTGGATGGAACGTTGCATCGAAAGAATGATTGGCAGGTGATCCGAGCTCAGAGCAACTTGCGTGGTCCAATTAATGCTGTTGGTGATGCTCGGACTGGCGATGGAAATTTCGGGAGAGCTTTCTCCGTTGATAGCCAGCCTGGTTGGAGTATCGTCAGAGGTGCACAGCTACTTCGAAATCAGAAGTGCACAGCTACTTCGAGGGGGATCATTGAATGCCTCAGGTATTGCAATTGCAAGTCTACAGGCTATTTACTTTTCATTAGATTGAATAGTAGGTTTCACTTAAATGAGTTAGTCAAGTTTGCCAAGCAAAATAATTTTATACAGGTAAAGTTGCTTTTATTCAAGTCAAGCCTTCAGTCTTGTTTAGATGCAGATGTGAATATTACGAACGTTTAATTTCAATTTATTACGAAACTTTCTATTGATTGCTGTTGTTCTATTATGCTAATTTGCCGTGCTATACTGTATACTTGTTCGGTTTTCTGTTTGTAAGTTGGTTGTGTTTTATTTGGTTGAGGATGGACTAACACACCTTCCTGATTTGCAAGGTCTGTGAGACAAGTTTGGATGGAATTTTACAGCTTACTTATCGGGGAGTTTTGAATGCATCCTGTTGCTGTCCTTTCCGCTCACCGCATCCTGTTCTTCGTCCGCTGTTCGTCGTGTTTGGTCTCTGTTGGCATCCATCACACATCGTCTATTGTTGTATCAGTTAAATTCCAATGGACTGTTTTTTGTGATAATTGTTTCCGATATTTTGCCTGTTTACAATTACGATGTATGGGCCCCATGAAAAAGAGCCAATGGCTTATTGGGATCCACAATAAATGATGATGATGATGATTATGTTTATTTGGTGTCTATTCCTACCTATTTGATATCGACAGAACAAGGATTATAACATGACATTTTCGATTCTCGCAATCTGATTGGCTAAGAGCCGTGTTTGGAAATTCGACTGAAAACCGGGTTTTAAAAATCCGCGAGATGCATTTATTCATGATTCAGAATGGCGCAAAAGGTAAACATTACAGACATTACCCGAAGCTTACACGCTTGGGATTAACGAGCAGTATGCTAGACCTTGGCACTCCCGGAATGTGTTTCCAGCATACGTCTACGGAGGAAATTAACGAACTGCTTGAAAGTGTCGACTCTAAAAGTTTTCACTTGTCGCAAACTGTCTTATGTGTTGCCTACCGGCTGCTGCTGCGTGCAAGGCGCGTGATTCGAGTCGTATGATTACATGCTTCTCCCTTACTGGCCATTTTGACGAGTAATGCATGCTTGACACGTGATATTTTTCCCACGGGAGTTGCTACTGATGTCTGATTGGTCGCATTGGTAGTCTAACCGAAACTTGACCATTCTTGGGAGAACGTGAGATAGATCAGTAAAACTTAAAACTAAACAGTCATTATTCATGTTATAAACGATAAAAGGCTCGTGTTTTCTTACGCTGTGCTCCTGTTCTCCCAAAGTCACTCGTGTTTGGAAATCCAATCCAAACATAGAAATCCATGTGGTAAATCCTTAGTGAATCAACATAGATTTGGTCACGGCATTCCACATGACCGAGTATATTGCTCTAGCAACAGCCAAAGGCTCCACAAATGCATACATTTCTTGCCGGTTGCCACTTCAATGACAAGGCAGCATGTTAGCAGGAATTTTATGCGACACGATGAAAAAACACACAAAAAGGTAGAAGCTCTCGATGATGACCCTCAGATTATTTTAAACATTATAACAATAAACTAATGCTATATATTGCACATGCGTCAGCACAACGCGGTGCGGTGGGCGTTGTGTAACAACCTGTAGAGTATTCCAGGTCAGACATAATTATTCCTGCGAGACCGCAACAAAGACACACGGTTTTCTTGTTCTCTATACACCAGCGGAGATGACTGGGATGACTGCTCGGCAAAGTGGTGTGCTGCAGCCACAGTTCTTGCTGGATTGATGTGTGCAGCAAGAAGTTATTTTCTTGCTTCGGCAAATCGACGCAGTTAGATTGAGGTTTGCCTATGACACCAACATGTCTTGACAATGGCCATCTTGTAAATGTTGCACGCCATGGTTGGAGATGCGTGAGAGTTCACTCTACTAGATTCTCAGCTGCATTGTTGGCATGCACAGTGAAAGAGATATTTTTGCAGTTGCAAACCGCAAATGTCATTGGGATCTGTTGGCTCCAAAGTTCAGCCAATCCTTGCTGTGGTGAAAGAAATAGTGTTGCCGCAGGTTTGATGACAATAGGGGGGATGTTCTGCCAGGCGGTAGGTCTGCTTCTTCCAGGATTGGAGATGCCTTCAACTTCATCTCAGATGAAAGAGGTGATGCAATGAAAAGTATTGTACATGGAATATCCCAATGTAGGTAACATTTGTAGTGCATAGAGCAGGAAGCAGCTGGAGGTAGATGATATATGACGCAAATAGAGTTTACGCCTTGCGGAATTGCAGGAGTTGGGTCCTTTGAACCAATGAAGATGATGTCGTGGAGGTGGGATACTCACAACATCAATACCAGGAGTTGGTCCCTTCAAGACATAAGAGAAAGGCACGGTGAGACATAGCGATGTACAATGCAAAGAGAGACAGCGTTGGATTTGCAATGGATACTTACCCAATCCAAAAGGAGAAAGCCTTGTCAGTCTTTTTTATAATTTTGTAGCAATCGTTGGCAGGGTGTTTCCCATTGTCTCGTGGATGGTTGCTAAGGCGTAGTTTGCCGGTGAGTTTGAAAAGGTAAACTTTCTTCAAACAAAGGCCGACGACTTTGGGCAATGTGAAGCGCTTCCATATCATCACTTGCTGCAATTGCTTATGATGTGCAGCTATGCCAGGCTGAAGTAGAATACCAGTAACCATTCAAAGGTTTTCGTCGATGGCGATCACTTTCATCAGCTGACCTCGACTCAATCTTGTAGCATTCGCGTGGGTTTCCTTGTAGATGATACAGAGAACTGCCACAACATATGCACATGGATGTTGCGGCTCGTTCAGAACATGAGAGAGATGACGAATGATGCCTCTATTTGTAGTAGGACGCCAATTTCCGGTGTTGAAATTCCATCTCATAAGTGTGCAGCGGTGTACGAGCCATGGTACAGTGGCAACCAGGCTACGTGGAATACTTTTTGTGGTATAGCACTGCAAAATGCGTACCGTTAGGAACAGAATGAACAAGTTTTGCACCATGCACTGTGTAATTGTCTCTGATGAAGTTCCATATGTAAGATATAGATCGGAGGGGTTATTGCAGATGCAGATGTCAGTGGGAAATACGAATGGCGGGTGCGTGCAAAATGGCAGGTTGTAAAAGGCAATGTAGACGTCTTGGAGGAATAGTAGCTTTTCGCTAAGGTGTGGCGCAGTGAGCTATTGTTACTGACCTTCATCAAGGTCATCCAATGTTGGAAGGAATTTTGCATGTTCTAAGGCAGTGGAGCGCTGCAGGAATGGTGGCAGTCGTAGGATGCAAGTGACCTTTCGTGGTTGCTCGTCAGTGGCGGCCCGAACCTGAGGAAAACATGATTGATTCATCAGTGTATCGTTATATCCGCAATGTCCTGGTAAGAGAGTGGAAGGGATTGTAAAAGGAAGAGCAATTTTTCTTGTTCTCTGAGGTTAAATATGACGAAGCATAAGAACAGAGTGCTGCCGAGCCACAGCAGGCGGCCGCTAACTGGTGGCAGTTTTTGCAGATCACCTGATGCCAACATATATCTGTATCTGAATGAGACATTGTCTTGGACATAGTGTAGAATGTGTTAATCATTGGGACAAGCTCTGCCAAGAGAAGACCAATCTCCTCGATAATAAAGGCATCAATTGCCTATAGTGCTGCAAGTTTGTTGAGCTGGATGCATGCCTGGTCAGTTTGTTCCCGACAATTGGTTATTTTGTGGATACGAGGTTTTTCGGGACGAACCTGAGGCTGGATCGCATGAAGGAGAGACAACTCGGATTTGAGTTTGATTGGATTTGTGTACGTAATACACGTTGATAAGTTTGTCAGTTGTAGTTCAATATATTTATTTCACAATTGTAAAGGGTGGAGTAACCGTGTTTTGATTATCGTTTCTCGTGAGTCTCCGATGAGCAGCAGATCAATAATTAATGGAAGGATTGTGATAGAACTGTGACAAGCAACACTGAGGTATTGTACTCATTCAATTTATTGCGTTGATGTCCGATTGTGTTTGTGGGACATCGTAGGACAGCAATGGAGACGAGGAATGCCAAAGCCAGGACCATGCCGAATGGCGAAGAATCTGTGAGGGAAAACATCAAGACAGTGTTGAGAACATTAGATGAACTTTACAGTGGTATTGGTTGTTGCTAAGCTTGAAGCTTATGGATTTTCAAACTGTGCCGCATCTCTTGTGTCGAGCTACCTGCGCCACAGACGCCAAAGAGTCAAGCTTGGCGATCATGTATCAGGAGAAGAGAGGAGTTCCCTAAGGTAGCGTGTTAGGACCCATCCTGTTGAACATCTTCTCGAAAATTTACACTTATTCACCAAACACTGCCAACTTTGCAAATCTGCCGACGATACGCATACCACAGTCACTTCGACAGCGTGAAACTGTCAAAAGAGCTCGAGGAAGCAAAATAACCCAAGGCGCTGGTAAGATAGGCAAATGATAATAACCAGTAACAGACACAGAAAAGGTAAGTCAGTCGGCAACAAGTTATGTCTTTGCTGTATTTGGTGGCTTTAAAAAAAGCCGATACGTCACATTATAGTGACGGAAGCGAGGGGCAGTTAGGCATTGTGTGGCACAAGAAGTGAGCATTTCTTGAGTAGTTGTTTTGCACTCAAATCTCCTTCGATATACTTGTCCCAGATGGTGTATACCCTTGCTTGAAGCTGGCGGTATTGTCGACGTTGTCTTCGGTGCAACTTGTGGTCTGATACAAAACGGACTTGCAGACTGACGAGGTCTGCCTGCTAGTGTACAAGTGTCACAAGAAGGTAGAACTAAACGTTGCTGCGCTGTGCATGGCGATTTAACGCACCATGCCATCCTTCCACGTCGTTATTGGTTCGGATGACCTGGCGAAAGACGCTCCAAGTTCTGGGGACCCAGAGATCACCGTCGATCCACTGCCTTTGTACGTGGCCCATCAGTTCTTGCAGAGAATTTGTTTGCGCTTTTTGCTCAAGTTTTTCGAAAGCGGAAACAATATGTTCGTGGGGCAGATAGGGCAGAGCTAGCAGCTGCCTGCATAGCTTGTGGGTGCCACTGTCGTTGCAGTATGCAGATGCCAAGCCAATCTCCTGTATCTTGCGCCAAATGCATTGGCTCCAGTGAAATGAGCAACCATGAATGCTGACACTTGGGAAGGCTGTTGGAATTGCTTTCCACATGGCACGTTCAAAGTCGATCACTATCTCCTTGAGGTGCTGTGGAGCCGTGATCTGCTTTATCTTTTTGATTACCTTCTTGTAATCTTTTTTCTCTCGCGATGACATTAACACGAACATCAAGGGCACTTGCTTCATATCATCACCCCTGCCGGCGAATGAATGAAAGCTCAGAAGTTGCTGGAATGGTTCTTTGACGACTTTGAACGTTCGATCGGCATACCATTTCTTGGAACGCCCCAGAAATGTGATCATCTGATATGTGGCGAACAGAAGATGCCTTTTGCCGTCAACGGTCACATCTCCTCGCAGAAACCCTTGTGGAATATGCTCTTCGCTGATAACAAAGTGAATATCACCTGGCTCTTCGGGGCGATCTTTTTGCCGATGGCGGTTGGCAGCACGAGCAAGATCGGTCAGCTTTCGCATAGCTTCAAGCGGTTGATGGTTATGCTGAAGGCCGTGCTGGAGCATGACCTTATTAATGACCTCTGCCGCTGAAGTAAATATTTCTTTTGCTGCGGTCCTCTTGATTTCGGCTGCAATCGTGGTGGCAATTGTGGCACTAAGTTTTCTGCATGGATGTGCTGTTGGCTACCAGCAGTGAAGGTGTTTGATTTTTGACTCACTGTTGCCTTGCACCGCAATGCCTTGCTGCGAACACTGCACGTCCAAAGTCGGTTGCCGCTGGGCCTGGTCGTTTTAACGGTGTAGGTGAAGCCGTTGGTGTCTGTCAGGAGATCTTTTCCCAGTAGGGTGCCACCTGGAACGACAGTAAACTGGGCATCTGGTTCATCAACACATGGCCAGTGTTGAGGTGATTCGTCCTGAAGGGACGATTCCTTGATCACTGGGGGTACATGAAATGAGGCATCGGCAGGCGGTGAAGAAGGTTGCAAGGAGGCATCAGACGATGTATAGCGTGGCGAAGATGGCTGAATTGTCACGTCTGCGACACGGGGCGAGTTGCTCGGTGAATTGTTGCGTGTACTTTCACCTACAGGGACAAAAAAGCTCACAAATAAGACATTGCAAGTCGATGTTCATCTCCTCTCTCACCGCACACCGGTACAACACTCTTGTGACGCCTGTATGACAAGTATGATGCTGCCAGAGCCCGCAATCGTCACAGCGAAGCGCTTCCTGCCGTGGGCGAACAATCTTCGAACAGCTGATGCAAAATTCGTCGCCCATGCCGAATGCTGATAGAACGCATAATGGCTCCGGTATAATTCTGAAACCATTTATATTAATTTCTCACGTACTGCTTTGTTTGGCGTAGATCTATTGTTCATTGTTCGATGATGTAATAAAACACCGTGGTGGTTCCAAATACATCCGTTCCTGCTAGTTCCTTGCACGTCCGTCTCAGGTCAATCCGTCCTCGTTGTCACAACAGTAACCTACCCAGACATGTAACAGAGGCCAGCCTCCCTTGTGTGGGGCTTCTCCAGTGGACTCCCGGAGCATGGAGCACTTTGTAATCATTGCTAGTCATTAATCTTATTACATCTTGTTTTTATATTGCCATCGTGTGCTACTTCATGGTGTCAGAAGTGTATTGCGCGTCACAGACACTGTAATTAAATTGTAAACGCCACGACGAAGACCATAACTCAGTCGACGAGCCTCAGATTAAACCACAAGAAAAGAAACAGTCCAAATGAGATTTTGTTTTATATTCTCGTGACAAACTTAATTACACGAACACGGTCCTCCGACGTTACACAAACACACTACTTCATGATTTTCACGTGGCTTATCAAATAATATGTAAAATGATATGTAACATGAAACAACCAATCACAGGGGACTCACGAACAATACAAATGTCAACAACCAATTTCAAAGGATTAAGTTTCCAACAAGAAGTGGGATTGACCTTGGCTGAAGTTTTTACACAACTTTTACTCAAAAATAAGAATGGAAGCTTTGGCGGGTCTAGAAACACCTAAGTTTGATTGGGATCACGAAGATTTGCCAGGTGAATTTTGTAGATTCAGGAGGTATGTGGACCTAGTACTAAATGGACCATTGTGCAAGGTGCCTAAGGATAAACAGGTCAATTACATACAATTATGGATGGGGGCAAAAGGCATTGAAACCTATGACACTCTCCCCTAGAAGAAACAAAACGGAAAGACCCTTCAGAAGTGCTTGGCGCATTTGAGATCTTCTTTGAACCAAAGAGCAACCCTCGTTTGGCACGTTTCCAGTTGACTGCTATTAAACAGGGACAGCATGACTCAATCGACGAGTTCATATCGAAACTGCGAATACAGTGCTAAAAGTGCAAGTTCAGTTCACAGGAAGAGCAAAATTCCAGATAACTTGAGCAGTTCATCCTGGGAACAAAATACCCAAAGATACAGTCCAAGTTACTTAACAAACCGTTGTCTTTCACTTTGGACGAGGCATTAGAGCTTGCCCGCACGATAGAAGCATCCAAAGAGCACATGACAGAGTTCGAGAAAACAACTGTAGTCAATCACGTTGCGGATTATGTACAACTGCGTAACACCCCAAACCGTTATGCTAAATCACAGCACAAGGAACCTGTCGATTCTGTGGCAGCTCAAATCACGGAAGTGACAGGCAGTCATGTCCAGCAAGAAACGCGACATGCTATTCATGTCAGAAGGTTGGACATTTTACATCTGTTTGCGAAAGCTCAATAAGAGATGGCAATAAGCATGGACCCCCTCCACACCGCAGAGCACAGATGCCAAAACCAAGCAGGCGTAGTACAAATCAAACACAAGAAGCAACAGAGGATCACGATACTCATGACGTAAGACTAGAGGACAATTTTGCCAGTCTCCAGTTTGATTATATCTCCATCGATTCTCCGGTATCCTCCCAGCAGCACGCAACGGCAATGACAACCTTGTCCATTACTCTAAGAAATACGCCTGGGGTACATACCATTCATGCCAAAGCTGACACTGGAGCTGACGGAAATATTTTGCCAATGCGCTCATTTTTAAAGATGTATCCTGAAGAAACACTTTGAGATACCGTCCTGAAGCCTAACAATGGGATCACTATCACAGCGTACAATGTCTGCACCCCACAACTGTTGTAGTTTTGTTATTATTACTCCCTGTTGTTACCAGGCCCTACACGTTGGGTGACGTTGCACGTGCAACGCGGCCAGGGCTGGTTTTTTGGCCCCTTGCTTGAACGAGGACTTATTAAAACGATTAGTGATTTATCCTTGGCTTGGTCGTTCCTTTGTGGTAGTAGGAACTTATTACATGGTGTCAGGTGTGGGATACAAAGTGTTAGCCCACGATGGAGGAGACTGCTAGTTTTACAAGACCCGGACCGTTGCGTTTTGATGCACGGGCGACCGAGAATTGGCGTCGTTTTCTGATGCAATTTGAAATATTTTTGATTGCCAAGGAGAAGAATAATAAAGCGGATAAACTGAAAATCAACTTGCTTCTCAACTGTGCGGGGTCTGAAGCGACAGAAGAGTTCAGCCATTTTGAATACGACCAAGAAAAAGGAGAGAGCCCAGAGAGCTACGCGTGTATCTGCTCAAAGTTCGAAAGACTTTGCCACGGTGGGAAGAACGTGATATTCGAGAGGCTTATGTTTAACCAACGATTTCAAAAAGACGGTAAGAGGATTGACAGCTTTGTGAGTGACTTGAAACGCTTGGTGTTAAGCTGCGAGTTTGCAGGACTGAAAGACTCGCTGGTTTGTGACCGGATTGTGGGAGGTGTGAGGTCTGATGATTTTCGAGCAGAATTGTTGAAAAAGCCAAACTTGACGCTCCAGATGGCTCATGACTATTGTAGGACTTTCGAAGGAGCTGAGCAACAAAAGTTAAAATTTACTAAGAACAATGCTGCCACTGTTCCCTCTCCTGTGGAGGTACATAGTATACAGCGTTCTGGCACGAAGACACCAAAGCCCCAACAACGGTGCAAGTTCTGTGGATATTCCCATGCATTCACACATCCCTCAAAATGCCCGGCCTATGGGAAAGAATGTAACCGCTGTCACAAACTGAATCATTTTGCCAAGGCATGTCCCAACAAATCTTACAAAAAGGTTGACACCGTTCAAACAGACACAGGGGATGATGGTGGAGATGCAGAGGAACCTCATCTGTACTTCTCATCAGTTGAGATTGCAAGTGTGAATCAACGACTGGTGAAACCACGCAATATGGTTAAGATCAGTGTGTGTGGCACTTTCATCGCCATGAAAGCAGACACGGGGGCAGACGCTACTGTGATCCCGAGAAGTCTGTATAAGAAGCTTACGTCAA
>OFHS01006047.1:0-10701 GCA_900245855.1 Calvadosia cruxmelitensis | reverse complement strand
TAAGTGGTATTTATATCCTGTATTTGCCTTTCGTGTCCAATTTACGGAAAATATATCAAATCAAATCAATCAAATCAATAGGCTAATTCAACACTACACTGAAAAAATATTTTCAAAACAAGAATATTTTTCTTGTTTCAAGTATCAATTTTCTCAAAATAAGACTTGATCGGCCGAAGAACAATAGCATTATTCATACTTGGCTTAGTAATTTATGGATTACAGCGTGGACAAATATTAGTTTACTAGATTTAAGAATAAACTTCCTTGAAATGAGAAATTTTGTTCTTAAAAGGGAAACACTATTTTTTGCAATATATAATCAAGTAACGTAAAGAAACAGCGTCTTACGTTGTAATCGACGACATTTGATACGTTTTAATGACCAAATTAGTTGCTGCACATTCGTTATGAGGACAGACATATACAGCTTCGCATGCTCGATCAGTCAGTTTTACATTCCTTATAGAAAAACAATGCTGAAGTTGGTGTGTTATTCAAATTGTTCACTTCAATTGTTGGACTTTGTCTCGCTGACTTGCAAAGTGCTATGAAGTTGTAAGGTATGATGGCTCTGTAGCGTTGTAGGTGTTGATGGAGGAACAGGCGAGTGTATGACTATTGAATTGAATACATAATTGTGGCAGATACGACGGAGGGCAGCCAGCCCGTCCGAAGGCTCGAGAGTACAGATTGCAAGAGAACGACATTACGACATACAAGACATTTATAGCGACTGACGAAGGGCGCTGATTGGCGGTCTGAGTGCTCATATGTAAATGCTTGATGAGACTACCACAAAGCAATTCTATTTGTCAGAGTAAAATATGTAAAACAATCTCGAAATAAATTAGATATATTTAAAATAATAATAATAATAATAACAACAAAATGTCAGATATGTTGGTATCTGAGCCTTCATTAGCACACTGCCAAGTAATTAATGACTATTGCTTGAACCCATTGCAGAAATTGATGTTATTTGAGCCATGGTCGATCAACGTCATCGAAATCTTCCTACTATTTTCAAATAACAGATAGATTGACATAACTAAGTGAGTTGTTTCATTAACCGTTGTATGCCAGCAGAGCAAATGACGAAGATTGAAGCCTGTCAAGGTAAAACCAATAGGTAATTCAGTCTTGATTAGCTACGATGACAGTCCAAAAAGAACTTAAGTTATTTAATTGCTTTGAGATTTCCCCATTCGCTAAAACATGGGAACCTTTGAAGTCTTGAATAGTAAAGTCCAGTTAAAGATTATAAAATGCGCAAGTTTTTCTGTTTCGTTACTCGCTGGAGTTTTTCCACCGATGTTCCTACCAGTGCGTCATGTGTGAATACGTTTCTACTGTCGTAGGACGCATAGCTTACAACAGGAAATAAAACACCACACAGATCAATCCATAACCTTTCTAAAAACTGAAAACTAAGAACTGTCCATACACGAGTGCATTTTAATATACAAATCTATGATCGACATTAAGTAATTAATTAGCATACTAATTTTTACATAATAATTATATTTATATATCAATCTAATTCCCATAGCATACAATATAACTATCAAAGACCAACGATTTTGCATAATACTAATCTATAATAATCCTTTACAAATTTGGAATAATTCTAGCATCCCTATGCATACAATTCTGTATAGTAATCAAAGACCAATGCTTTTATACAATCTATAATATTCTCTTATAAATTAGCAATAATTTTAGCATTAATCCTCTCCATACATGAAATTAACCATATCATAGCAATTAGACAACCAACGGCCATTAACGAACAAAATAAAATCAAATTATGAAACGCAAAACTTGCAACTATGGGTCCGGCAATTAGTGCGATTCGAGTTACGGAGGAATAAATTCCTTGTGTAAAACCTTGAGTGTCACTTCTTGTTATTTTTGTAAGAAGTGATTTTGAAGCTACCAAATTCAAAGGTATTGATAAGAAAACGAGGAAGGCCACTATGCAGAAAATTGCAATTCCAAGTGTTCGTTCGTGGCGATGAACATCATAGACTGCGAGTAACCCTAAAGCAACAGCTGAAAGGCACAGGGAAGTAAGAAGGAGATGTAAATCTTTTACGCGGTTTCCAAAATACCAAATACAAAGAAACATTAGGATAAGTTCCAGACCACCCAACATGTAGATTATACTCAGATAAGTTTCTTGCCAACCGAAGTCTTCTTGTGTCAAAAGCGGTGCTAATACTTCAAATTCTGTCTGAGCGAGCCAAAGGACTAAATCCGCGTAAAATATTGCTAGAATTTCAAGAGAACAAAGTTCTGCAAATGATTCTTTTAATGTCGCATGACGATGAAGATTTGAAGTAGTCGATTTTTGGTCGTGTGTTTCATTCTGGGTATAATGTGTGTCTCTGTTTTCTTCGCTAAGGAGAGGGACTGAATCATTCACGGAAACTGGGCTGCCAGGTGATGCAAAAGTTGTCTCTTGAAATCCTTTTGTTTCAGGTAAAGCTTGTTTATTGGCTCTCACGCTGATTTCTACGAAAACTTCAGGATGAGTTTGCTGTTGTCTGGAAAGATCATGTACCATACAAAATGTCAACGCTTGCATTAAAATCCATACGAAAACCATAGCAAATCCAGGAATTGTCCCATAGTTCAAATGCCAGCCACCAATCCAGAAATTCACCTCTTGGAGGAAAATGTTCAATGAAGGACCAAAGGTTATTCCAAATACACGACCAAGCTCCATCAGCGCAAAAATACCTGTTCGTTTATGGACGGGGTAGACAGCAGAAACTTCACCGTTTGCTGCAGCGAAAAACCCGTCGCCTAAACCAGCAACGAAACGCCCTATAAGTGGCAAAGAACAGTTGAAATGAAGAGCATAGAGCAAGTTACCAACAATTTCAAAACAGTTCATTACGATAATGATCGCTTTCGTCCTTCTTGAACGATCGTACAACCTGCCAGCCACCGGCAAGCTGAGCATGGCTGCAACAGTGTAGCTCGACACGACAAGACCTAAATACCAAGTTTGCACGTCAAACGTTTTCAAATACAACCAAATCGAAGGAAGAATAATTGCATACTCGACGCCAATAAGAAACATTCGTAAACTGAAAGCAATCACGGTGTTTCTCCTACGAGCATTAAAACTCTTGTCAATCTCGATGGCGGCCAGGAAAGCTTCCATGACTAAAAGCTTTGAGAAGCAACGATGCGTCTCCGTTAGTAAAGGTTCAGTTTGTTGACAACGGCTCCAATAACAAAATGTGACATGGGAGAATACTTCAAACGCAAAATGTCAAATTGGAATTTGAAGTAGCGGCAGGTCGAGTGCTGTAGCAACAAACTCACGTGCGCTTGATTTGATCTTTCTCGTGTGCGGAGCAAAGTAACACTGTTGAGTCTATTCTATTTGATTTCACTAGAGAACAACAATGAAAATTCCAAAGACTCTGCCACGCCAATGTTGCCTCCACAATAGTTCTGTCCTATCTCAAAAATTCTCAAAAGCGTTATTGAAAACGATTGAATACCTCTTGATGGTATATCTATCACGATTAAATTCATTTGCTCCGTTTCAATGATTCTGTTCTTGTTTTACCTCGCTTGAGCATGATGTATATGAACTGTCAAAATGCCGGCTGCCCGAGGAAATGTTTCGTACCTGGTTGTAATGAAATGAAGACTGTCACGCAAATACATAATAATAATAAATAAAATTCTGCTTGAAGATGTAAAAGTACACGGAGAGAAGAAATGGTTTCGTTTTAAAATGTGAAATATTTCAGTTTTCAGATAGGTATAAATTTTTATTTCAAGATATTAAAATTATGCAAAGATGTTATATATAATTAGTAAAAGTATAAAGTTTCAAATTTTTATTTTATCGTGTGCCTTTATTTATCAACACAATTATACTACTTGATGAATTAAATTAGAAACAATTTAGGTAGAAGAAAGGTGTTATGTAATACAATTTGTCCACTGATAGATTACAGTATAAATTCCCTCAAAAGCGAGGGAATTTCCTCTCCGGCTGACAATTCTTAGCATCTGCAGAAAGGACAATTTCAATGACACAGTCGTCAACCGAAGCCTTGTTCATTACTCGTGTGTAATCTTGTCTTCTTTAATTTGCATTTGTGTTTCGGTTTTATGTAGGTGGAAGTTATTGTTCTCTTTAGTTTGCCAGTCATGAGCGGCTTTTGACAAATAAACATATATACATACATTAATTACTACTAAACGCAAACACTGTTAAACAACACACAACTGTAACATGCTAGTTTGGACTCTCCAGTAGAGCAGAACTCCGCGAATGCCACCAACCAAGCACTGTCAAAGGGTCCAAAGGGACACAGTGTGAGACTGCTTGACTTCACTGCTCATGAACAAATCATAGGGTTTTGTACCACCATGAAGTCGGGTTGAGTGGCAGAGCCTCCGAAGTATTGACGAGGATTCAGAAGACGACAAGATTTTGCAGTTGCCGTCAATGTATCACGTTATGTCTACAATAATAAGCATCTACTCCAAATGACCAACTGTTAAACATGACATATCAGGCCCTTTAAGTTGAGAATTGGAAAATCTTGAAACTCGTCATTCATATCAATGGCTACCCTTGAAACATTATATTGTTGTTGTTGTTGTTGTTGTTGTTGTTGTTGTTGTTGTTGTTGTTGTTGTTGTTGTTGTTGTTGTAGCCCTAAGGTTTGGTTGCCCAAACCTTCAAGTGGGTGCAGGAGCTGAAAAAGCGCAGTCACTTCTCCAGCTCCATGGTACCGTTTGCGTGAGGACCCAGTTGCCCCAAGTCCATTGCGCCATAACCCTGTAAAATAGGGCTCCGGCCGCCCCAGCTCCACGGCGAGGACGCGGTACCTCCAGAGTCAAATATAATGTGTGCCCCTGATAATCGGTTCCCTCGCCCCACTCCGCATAGCGCTGCTTCTTGATTGGCTCTGCTTAGCCCAAATCATCCCGAATTAAAGGAGACCATCGCGCGACGGACACTATGTAAGGCGCTCCAACGTTTTCAATGACAGCATGTCCTTTGTAACTATCCTCCTCGTCGATGTGGCTCATTTCAGATGTTGCTGGGCTGTAGAACGACTGCCAAAGTGGCGCTTCAGGCCGTCTTGCTGCGTTTCCGAACATCAGAAGTCTCTCATCCCGCCTCAGTGTCGTTGTTGCGCATGCAAGCTTACCCTCCTCGATTGATTAGGAGGAATACGCTATTTCTTACCATTTCTAAAGACAGATAAGATGTCTTCTCTGGCGAAACTTAATCGTGAATCATCAAAGCTACGTTTCTCGTAGAAATTGTCGCGTAACATGAAGTAATCTCGGAACAACGCTACCACACAACTGACAACGAGGCTTGCCTACTGTAGAAATCTGAATTACACCTTTCAAAATATCAAAAGCCACATTGGAATTTGAAACTACGAAATACTTTTACTAGGAAAATTGAACTCAAAGATATTATGATGTTTGCTAGTATCAGTAATATGGCACCGCATCTAAAGAGCGAGAATCGAAGACACCCGTTTCCGCAGATAGCCTTTTCCATGAATATAACCAACCAACAAATACTGTAGTGCGCATGTGCAATTGTGCGTACATCACAATTGATTATGCAAATTATTATCAAACTGACTGCTGTACAAATACAATACTGTAAAATTCTTTTAAACTCTCAGCAATATAATTCGTATTCGATCCAATTCCAATTCGGCTAACATGAATTATTCATTAGTGTGAATAAATATTCTTCCTCCTTCAACAAGCCAGCCTTATACAAGTCAAATTATAAGCGAAGTTCAAGTCTGTAGCTTTTACTCGGCTAAATGCTTATATGAATTCTTCAAAACAATATGGACTTTATTCATCGAGTCTTTCTGCTGTATAGCAAGCAATCAAATGGAATAATGGAAGAACAGCCACATCTTGAGTTGAAGGACCATCCGAAAACTGCAACAAATACGTGGAGAGTAGCCAAGCTCGAGAATGGATGACAGCGTTTGTTTTCTTGTTGAATAAAGGTGTCACGGTTTGAACATCAATCACAACCACAGATTGCTTTCCACTTTTTTCTTGCGAGAGAGGGAGGTTTAACCATTTGCTGTCATCTTGTTGGCAGAATTTGTTAGCCCAAGTACTGCGACAGATTTTGACAGTCAGGTTTTCAAATTTTGTTTTTTGAATTGGCTGAAAACCAACTGTAATGCTCTTCTTTGGACGGCATATCTTTTTTACCACATGACGACCAAGCACATAACTTGGTTCTGAAACTGGAAAGAAAATAACAACCACGATAATGAAAGATAGCATTTCAAAGTTACCACGACGAGTAAACTAAAGTGATAATTACTTAGGGTATCTAATTCTGTGAGGGGATTCGATGACGCTAGTCTAAAGTCTGTAATCACACCCTAACCCTGATGGCTCAGCCTTCAAGCACCGCTCATTCACAAAATGCGTCAACAAATTTTCATGGTCTGCAACAGCTTCGTTTGTTCCTATTTTGTGCTGTTAGCAGTCTCTGCGCCATACTCCACGGGAATTAAGACTGAATTAACTTCAGATGGAAGATGCTATTAATGGTTATTTTTTGAAAATATTTTTGTTACATAATTTTCCTTGCATATTGCTTAGGTTTTCTATTCTATGTGTAATGTAAAACCATCATGCTTTCACTAGAAGGCGTCTAGAACTAACTGTAGACTGCTCCAATTCTTGTCTTGCTTAGGTCAGCACCTAAAAATGAAAACAGGAAAATATGGTACATACCTTCCTTTCTTCCGTTGGGTCTTGCATGCAGCTTTTGCTGCATTAGCAAACTCAGCAAAAACAAGAGAAGCAAGTTATGG
Source organism: Calvadosia cruxmelitensis (assembly GCA_900245855.1). Lineage (NCBI taxonomy): Eukaryota > Metazoa > Cnidaria > Staurozoa > Stauromedusae > Kishinouyeidae > Calvadosia > Calvadosia cruxmelitensis. Next base: position 3,841 of record OFHS01006047.1, on the reverse strand, counting down.
CCTGGCATTGTGGAGGTCCTTGGCGGCGAAGCTCCCTTCTGCTCAAAGTGGTAAATATCTCCAAAACGAATCCAAATTTATACTGCATTTTTACATTTTCTTAGAAGTGATCTAGCTAACAATGGCATTAAATTTTGATTGGATTTCGAGGAAACAGAACAGAAATACAAGGTAATTTCCCTTGTCTACAGCGGCTTCAATGCAGTCTGAAAGGTTACCAGCTGTTTTCGATTGAGATCAAGCAGAAGACTTCCTAGAATAAAGTGAAACGAAACAAACAAATATCTAAACAAAAATTTTCGTATTCTGAAATATTAACTCTTTAATTATGTCGGTATTTTATATTTTATTAAAAACATGCGTCAAACTTTAATTTTTTTTGCCAAAATATTTTCCGGGGAATTTTTCCGCCGATGGAATTTGTGGCCTCTTTTTGTCAGTTTCAGCTAACGAGGCTTCGTCAGCATCGAAAGCCAAAATTCAAAATGGTGGATGTCCGTGTTGATGGAAAAAAGTCCTCAGGGCAAAAATTACGAGATTTACTCAAACGACAGGACCGCGAAACTGATGTAAGTCTATACAAAAAACCTAAACATGTAGCCGTCTATTTTGCATTGCAAAATGTTGTCAAGTTATTTAATCTCGTTTGCTATGTCCGTGTACGGTCTCCTAATTCATTGTGAGCGCAATTTTGCGCAAATCTTCAATAATATTGATGAATTTTTCAAAGTTCGATTGCTTCTTACGATCCTTATCGAGACCAGGCAATAACTATAGAAATTTCTTAAATGCTACATAAATTATGGTTTTCCTTAATGTTGCGTTTGATAATACACTCTAACAACGGAACAAGTTGAATCTGTTGGTTTATGGTTTTTCGAGCCTGCCAACTTGCTGACGTCTGCGGGATTTCCGGCTGACAAACAGAGAATAACATTCTTATGATGCACTGACCGAAACTAAAACCCATGAGCGTCACGATGTGTCTCGTGTTTCCTGAAGTTGCACCGTAATCTACATCCTATAGACCTTTGCCAGTCTGCATTCTGTGTTTGTTGGAAATTGTGGCGCGAGAACAGAAATTTCGACTTGGAAAATGCGTGGATATGACTCGTACAAATTCTGAAATATTCTCCATATTTTGCTCTCTATCTGACTCAAATCTGTGTGAATTTCCCGTGCATTGCGACATTGGTAAAAGAAATTAGTAAACGTTTAAGCAGAGGAAATTGTTTTTTTTCTGTATAATTATTTTTTTGAAAATAGCATGGAATGAGTGTTTTCCAAACAATTGTTGCGCGAGTTGAATCAAGATGATTATCTGTGTAGAGAATTACTTCCCTAGCACAAAGTAAACCGCAGTCACAGTTATCCTACAGCTGGGAATTCCAATGCCTTCCACTTTCCATGGATTGCAGATTGCTTTCCTGTGGGTCATTTCATCATCATCATGAGGTTACATTCTTTGCATTCCTGTTTGGGCATGTCATATTTCTGTAACTCAAACTTGCTTGGATTTTTACTATGTTTAATGTAATTAAATGCAGCCTTTAAATTTAATTAATTTAATATAATTGTGCACCGGAAACTACATTTTTGTAATCAAGGGATTTGTAAGCTGAGGACAAATGTTCTTTTCTTTGAAAATTATACGGAGTGGATCTTAGTAAAAAGGCATGTTCCAGCAAAATTGAACCCCCTCGAAGAACACCGCCGGACTTGTATATATTTAGATTAGATTAACTACTTATATTGCTTATATTGCTTGCTTTTGGTTTATGTAAATTAGTTATTTAAATCTTGCGTTTCGTTGATATTGTCAGTAGTCAGTCGTTGTCCGTCCTGTGTCACGGAGAGTTGGATTCATAAGTTGGTTGTACGCTCGTTGTGTTGCTACACGTGAAGCTTTGATTGGAATTATTGTTTTTTATTGCTGAACTCTTTTGTCGTTTGGCTGTGTCAACATTGTTGGTTGTTTGGGTTCAAGTAAAGGAATTAATTAAACAGTCCTCTTGAGATCGACAGAAGAAGACATGTATACATTTACAAATTGTGGATGCCAATCTGTGCGGAATTAATCTTTCACACCACACTTAACATTAAATCAGCTTTGGTTTGTGCAAGAATAAATTCTCAGCGCACTTTGAATGTTTTTAGCAGAACTTGGTAGATTGTTCACATTTTAAAGCATTTTTGTATTTCCCCCTCTATTTCCTGTAGCCTTATTTGATGTAGCACAGATGCAAATACATTTGTTTAGATTTGAGAACGTCAAACAATGGCTGTTGCAGCCCTTATTTAAAGCGATCTTCATTTATGAAACAAATTCAGAATTAACAGATTTGGATTTTGTTGCGGTAGAATAAAGTTGCAGTTGTATCTCCTGTACCAAAGATTCCCGGAGCCGTAGAACCAAGTCAATATCGCCCATTAGCTCTTTTGTCACTACTGTCAAAGGTTCTGGAGCGTATTGCCTATCAACAAGTTTATCAAGTTATTTCTGAGAGACTGTCAAAGACTCAGCACGGTTTTAGACTCAGACGTTCTACTGTTACAGCGCTATTGAACATTACGGAGAAAATATACAAAAATATGGACCTTCACGAATTATCTATATTAGTTTTATTTGACCTATCTAAGGCCTTCGACAGTCTACAACATACTATTTTATTACACAAATTCAAGTTAATTGGACCAAGCCCCAAAGCACTTACCTGGTTCAATTCATACCTGACAAATCGCAAACAAATTGTTAAAGTGAACAATATCGAATCTGACCAAGTCGACCTCACCTGTGGTGTACCTCAAGGCTCTATCCTTGGACCCCTACTGTTTCTAATATATGTCAATGACCACCTACTGTCGGTTATAAAGCATGGCGAGACAGGCCAGTTCGCGGATGACACTCAATTACTGTATTCTTACAATCCTAAACCATTCGGAGCTACTACGAGGATAGAGCAAATAATCAACAATGACCTAGAGAATGTGTTGTCATGGTGCAACTCCAATGCGAAGAAGACACAAGCACTTCAAATTGGCCATGCAAGAGTACGTCTTCATTCACCAGCTCCTTCGTTACATATAAATGGACAGTCCATAGTATATAGTGAGAACGCGCGAAATCTTGGTGTATGGATTGACGAAGATATTTCATACAAGAATCACATCCACTCATCATAAAAACAGCCGCCTATAGACTTACAATTACAATCTGGTGTGCTGCAACGAAATCACAAATTAATCGTGTACAAATCAGAATACAAAACTGGGCTGCAAAGATTATACTTGGAAAGAAAAAGTTTGACAGAATGGGATCATCATTAGATAATTTAAAATGGATGCGAATTGCAGATATTGCGGAGATGAGATCCGTCACGACTGCCCAGCAATGCGAAGCAGGCGCTTACGGTGACGATTTGAAGCAACTTTTTTCGAAATTCAGCCATAAATATGATACGCGGTAGAAGAATTTTGTTTTACCACGTGTCCAAACAGACCGTGGCAAACGTTCATTTGCATTCCGTGGTACTGTTTTATTGAATAAGTATATAGTATCCGTTCCAAGCTCGAAAATTTGTTTTAGAAACCATGTAAAAGGAAAACTCAATAAAAATAAAGTAGCCTAACTGTGTCAGACATCAAGAAATACCTGCCTGAATTGAAACGTTTATAGATGTAATGTAGGCCTAATGTAGTTTATTATAGCCACATATTGTATTAAGGTGTTTATATGTCTTAAATATACTGATATCTATCTACCTATCTATCTATCCACATTAATCGCCTAGAGCAACAAGTTTCTACTCAAGGCTCACAAATCATTGCTTTAATTTCTCAA
>OFHS01006046.1:0-10703 GCA_900245855.1 Calvadosia cruxmelitensis | reverse complement strand
TCTGTTTGTATGTACAGTCTGTCTGTCTGTCTGTCTGTCTGTCTGTCTGTTTGTTTGTATGTACTGTATGTCTGTCTGTCTGTTTGTATGTACTGTCTGTCTGTCTGTCTGTACTGGTGTATGTACAGTATGTATGTTCAAACCACGGCATCTGCCACTCATTAGCAAATACAGATTTCTCCAACCTCTGGGAATAACCAAGGCCCTGATTCTTCACGGTTTTTGAGACACAACGCACAACGCCAGCGCTTGAACCATGTCAACGTTGGATATTGCAAATTGGTGGAAGCTCTAACTGGACCATTTGTGAAAAAGTTGCTGAAAAAGATTAAGAGCATTATCGCTGTGAAATGCGTCCCTCCGATTTGCTGTACATGCCTTGTATAACCGCTCTGCTCAAATAGTTGGTAAGGATCATAGATTTCAGTCTCTTAAGAGCCGTAGCTGAGCTGAGATAAAATGCGCAGCACACGACGCTGGCCAAAGTTGCATAGCATTTCGAATGGTTCGGATCAGATCTCAGGTCGTCTTTTCAGAAACCAATCATTCCACTCGATCTATCATTGAAACTTGTGCCTTTCGTATCGAATATTCACTTAATCCAATAAACTTAAGCAATTTCTTGCATTTCTGAATATTCGGATTATCAATTATCCGTTACGGATTTTCCGATATCCTAAAATGCTATCACATAGAGAGAGGAAATCGATTGATTGGCATTAAGTGGTATTTGGTATTTCTTTCCACAGAGCTGCATCATTGAGGTTCTCAGAGACAGAAATACATCTCGTGTCGCTCGAACTCTGGCCGAACCAAACACAAAGATCATCAACTTCATCACGTCACTTGGAGAGACGTCACATCCAAGACTGATGACGCTGTTCCGTCGCGCAGACGCAAAGCATATACGTGGTGTTGTCAACCGGCCAGTGATCTCCACAAAGCCAGAAGCTGCGAAAGTTAATCTTGCTCGTGATTTCCCTTCCAAGGTTACTCCTAGCACGGAGGAGGAACGCAAACCAGTCTCAGAACATGCGGATGACGTTAAACAAGAATTAAACACAGCCGTCGGGCTAGTTTGCTTTAAATTCAAGCGACCAATGACGCAGAACATTTCCCCTATTTCTGTCTTAGAAGACAGAGAGCCTCGTTCGAAACGAAGGAAACTAAACGAAAGCATGAATGCCTTGCAGTCTACAAGTACAAAAAGCGTGAGCTATAAGAAACCTACCGATATCAGACGCCGTGGTCACTTGCTGCATCTCAGCAGAACTGTTAGTGACTTGGCCTGGTTGATTTGACTGTCGATAAATTATTGCGTTTGATTTTGCCATCACTCATATATCATCGTTGACATTAATAAGTCACGAGTTCATGTCACAGGGACAAATTTAGTCTACAGTCGTAATTAACCAACATTTGCTTCGTTGAAATATCGTAAAAGCAAAATTAAAATTGTATAGCTAGCATGAAAACCGGTTTACTGATACCCTGAAAACCTGTTGTAAGGCTAATGTTAATTTTATTTCAATGGCAAACATTTGCACTCTTTTGTGTCAATAGTAACTAGCTTGATATGGAGGAGAGTTAATAATGCTCTCGGTGTCTGGTGATGTTTTTTTTTCTTTCTTTGACGATAAAGGTCTTAAAATCATGCTTCAACTGCACGGCTCGATCGAGTCGACATGTTGAAATTTCTTTTTACAAAGTTCATTTAGCTTATTGGACATCAGACAATTAAAGTCACACGCACCTTGTAACGCGGGATGAAATGTAGTCAAATTTATACGAGACTTGCGTCATAAGAACAACCCGTTTTGAAGACTGATCTTGAGGTTTCGAGTAAAGAAGGTAGCCAATATGCCGCGTTCGTTTAAACAATATATTATATTTTAACACAAAATGAGACCCTGCCATGTGAAAGAAGCAGTAAATTTTGATGTGCAGTGGTTGAACAGTCTTAGCCAAGAAGAAGAGCAAAATATCCTGTATTCAATTACTTAGATATCTAAAGCTTCATGGGGAAAAGTTCCAACGACGAAAGATTCATTTTAATGGGAGAGCACTTGGTCAAACATTGAGGCACAAATCGGTTAAAAAGCTAGAACAATATAAGAACAAGCTGCGACTCAATCAAAGTTTTGTAGCATTCTGAATTATATTGCTGTGTGTTTGAAGTCACTATTTAACCCAAGCAAAAATTTGAAGCCTGAAATTACTCGCAAAATAAGAACATTGCGCCTCAGCCAAATTTTTCTGGTTCTTGCTTAAAATATTGTAGCTAAATTAACAACATTAATCGTTATATGCGTGACATAACGAACAGGTTATAACAACTTTAATTACCAGAAGTGTGCTTTCTCAAACTGTTTCGTCCGCTCGAAAATAATAATAATTAACGTTAGAAATTAGTAAGCGAAAGACGGGAATAAAAAGGTTTTGACGTTGCTGATTCTGTGGCGCGTTCGCTATTGATTTGATTCTAATTCTATTTCTATTTACGTGGTAACGAATTCGAAGCAGCTGCGATATATTGGTATATCGAAAATGCAAGAAATTAAAAACTTATCAGAAAAACACGGTTTTCAATAGTGAAATTTCAAACATTATCTAAAGAGTTATTAATGAAAGTCTTCGAGATAGAAATGTTATCACGTAATAATAATTATTATTATAAGTCCGATGCGCAAGGAGACTTGCGATGAAACTTTTCAAAGCGCCTCAGTGCAGCAGACAACACCGTATCGCTAGTCGCCAAAGTTCGACAGCTAATCAAAGGGTGTATTATTTTACCAATATTGCTGTTGGGAGCTTGCTCTATTCATGCCATCGTAAGTCGCTCGTGTTTTTTGTTTAAAAGGGAGAGGTCCGGTTATCTTTCAATAGTTTGACAATATCGGATATCGTTTAATTTCTACGTTGGAACGTCGAACACAATGGATAATAAAAGCGACCAGGATGTAGAAATTACTATCGAAATATTCCTGTGTTGTCTCTCCTGCAATTACTATCATTTGCTTTGAGCTTGATTCACTGTCAACGACTTTTGATTGCGCTTAGCCAACAAGAAACGGACCACACTGTCGTCTGTGTAGGCTCATCACCTGCGCATGTAGGTAAAAGCATAAAAGCGACGTGTTATGACATTGCAGCAAGAAACAGGTGCCGTTTGACGTGCCAGAATCCCCACATGCTTAATCTACTCGCTTATTCGTATGCAGTGTGAGCTGACTACAGCGCTTGTTGTTCAGATCACTGCCTTATGGGAGCGTGATCAAGACAGTGGTACAGTGTAAACCCGACGTCGCATCACGGAGAGTATAACTGCTTTACTTGAAGATGGGGTGTTTATCTCGAAAGAAATGCGGAGTTCATTTCATTATCTGGGGTTCTGTTTTGGCCATATTGTCTGTCGCTGTCGCTATCATTGTGCCACGATTGATTGTCAAAATGCTGCAAAGCAAAACCTGCATCGATTCAATGTCCCACAGTTCGTACGAAGATTGGGTAAGCAATACAGTTGTGTCATACGCATATAATCAATGTGGCCCTGTTGTGGATCTTAGAGTATTCGTGACCAACTAATTGAAGACAAACAATGACTCATGGATCTCTTTTGGCAACTGTTCTTTTTCGCCAACAATTTCACAGCAAAATACTTGACGCAACTTGACCAGATCAGAACAGTGTAATTTGCCTTGAAACAGCGGCATTTCCATGATTAGATAAATTCAACTATGTATATATCTTGTAATTTGATGATATCATTTTCGTTCTAAGGGGCATGATTTTAAAAATATGAGCCAGCCGCCGTGTCGATCGATTTCTTATCTTGCATGTGCGACTGGGTGCTATTTCGAACCCGGTCAAAGCCTGGTCACTCGTGATTAACCGCACAATTTTGATTTGCTGTTATTTTGGCGTTTTTTCTTTTCAATCAGGTGGGTGACATTAACGACAAATCAACGTCAACCATTATCCGAATGTATTACTGGAATATCACCAACGTGAATGGGTTTTTGTATGCTGGGCAGACCCCGCAGGTGAGGACTTCTTCCGATTCAACCAGTTAAATACCGCCTGGCACTGTTTCAGGCATTATCCATTGATTCGTTGCCAATAGTCCCATTGATCGTACTAATATGTTCCCATGGCAACCAATCGTCACACCACCGATTTTGGCGTGATTATAGAGGTTGGTCAGTTAGTCATGTGCGCATTGTTTGGTGCGGTGGTAATAAATGCCATCTATGTGGTCGTTCCTTTACAATGCATGATCACTTGAAAAGCAAGCAATTAATGAGGTGGTTTGAGACGTATTAATTGTTATCCGTAACGGCTACTGTCCCCGCAGTTTTAACTATGGGTAGAGCGCTTTTACTTATTATTTACATATCGGCCACGAATTCAAATAAAATACACACTTACGGGTGGAGCCATTTTACCCAGGGGTGGCTAAACCCGGCAGTTGGTCCTTAGGCAGAGCAAGCAGTGCTCGAAGGGGACTGCCAACCCAACAAGGGGTCTCAGGGGCGAGGGGTCGAGGCCATCAAAATACTTACTGTTTCGTCGTCCCAATACTATAAAGCTACAGTAATAGAGACTATGTGTTACCAATAGGTCATACTTAAGATATAATGTCCGGAGAATGATGTTCTTCTTCTGTAATTCGTTTGGGAACTTTTATGCTTGAGAACTTTTCTCCTTTCTGTAAAACTATAAATGTATAAGAGAACGTGAGGAAGCATTATGTGTTTATAGGTAGAAGGTACTGCGTCGCCTTCTTATTCTCCGCTCTTCTGAGAGGGAGTACTGAATAGCATCAGTATATATATAGAGCCCTTTAGTCTGCGGTGTATGTAACCCTTGAGTTCAAATTTTATGTGCTCTAATCACATCGCTGCATCGTACCACAGGCATCGTACAGTACTCAATATATGAAATTGAAACAAAATTGCAAGTCATGTCAACTATATTACTGCACAAATGATTTATCGTACTGTAAGAGCAGATGCTGTCACGGTGAAAATGAAAGTGAACATTTGAAAAATATGATTGGGCCGGAAGCCGGTTATCCTCTCAGTGTTGTTGCCACTGAGGTAGCTGCCCCCACATGCCCCCCCTTTGCCGGTCCTGGAAGTGTTACGTTTTGAAACAACAAGATGTTGTTGTCCTTATTTTCCTAGGCAAAGATTGAATAGATTATAAATTTGGTGTGGGCATAGCCACTAGTCACTTTGGTGTGGGTAGCGCAATGAATAATCATATATTTCACCTTCGCAGTTAGAGAATTCTGTGGGAGAAAGTACTGTTCAATCTTCTTTCTGTTCAATCGACGATGACTCAGCTTTATCATATGCGTAACAACTTGATCTGTGTTATTGTTTCATTCCAGGTGACAGAAGCTGGTCCGTACGCCTACAGATTCAGTCAAAAAAAGCTCAGCGTACAGTTCTCTCCTAGCAACCATACTGTTAGCTACATCACGATGTTTCAACTCGAGTATGATGACGCGATTACGAGGCAACAGTGCCCCACGTGCAATGAACACGATCAGGTACTAACTACCTTCCACGGGTGTTATTTTAAAATTCAGCTCGATTTCATCATCGAATTTCATTATAATTTTTGTTGGGAGATAACGAGGTTTTAGTTTTGACACGATGGTTTCATCTGCCGCGGAACTGCCCTTCTGCGTATATGATATTCCAGATTACGATATCTACTTTCAGAAATCCCAGACAGTTACAAGATTTCCTTCGTTGAACGTTATGTCCCCTTTATTGGGAATATTGTATAATAAGAGGGCGTCTGCACGCATTGGGGGAAAAGGGGACATTCTTTTATGACCCTAGACTCTACTTGCCTATATTAACCTTTGCTCTAATCTCCGAATACAGTGAAACCTCGTTTATACCACTATGGTTTTCCAGTCAAATATCGTGATAATAAGCAGGTCCTGATATTAACCCCTGTCCTGCTCGTAAAACTATTTGAGTGAAGACTTGAAGTCGCTGCACTAATTGCTGATTGGTTGCTTGCCTAGGACTAACTATCTGATTGGTTATGTGTTGCTACTTTTGACCTGTTTTGAAAACGTGTATACACGTCAATAGCAGGACAAGGGTTAAGAGGGTACAAATAGTTGATTCTGACAGAGAGTGGTTCTCAGACTGAAATGATATTAAGTGGCTTGTGATATTAAGAGGGTACGAATAGTTGATTCTGACAGAGAGTGGTTCTCAGACTGAAGTGATAATAAGCGGGTTGTGACATTAACCGAGTTGATATTAACAGGGTTACACTGTAGAGTTATTAATTACCGGTATAATAAGTCATTCGTATCTACTAAAAGTATTGACCCTTATAGCATGGCATGACACCTAGGACTATTATGACCTTTCGTAACCTGGATTACCTGGATTACCTGGACAGGGTGTCAATCACTCCCGAAGGAGGAACCCCTCCCTTGACTCCCTCCATCGGACGCGATCACGGGCAAGTTGTGGCCACATGGGGCCTAGGTGGCGTGTAAGGTCATCATGCCATCTTGTCCGCGGACGTCCTCTGGGTCTTCTCCATTGTCTAGGAGTCCACTCGGTAGCTCTAATTGTCCATCTGTTGTCTATAAAGCGTGAGATATGCCCAGCCCATCGATGCTTGGTTCCTTCTTCCTTTCGTAACAGTAAACATAAATTGCCTGATCCGTGTCTTGGTTAGCTCAGTACGAAAGTAATCTGACTCGCAATCTGAACTTAAATAGTTTTTATTGTAGTCGCTTGTTAGATTAACTTTATTAATATATCGATTACTGTAGACTGGGTTCATTTTAGATATTTTTGTATATGCTTATCATACATAATTTATATACTCCGTTCATTTACACCATAATTATATAAAGACAAAATTATTAATTTTGTATAATTATCTCATTGTTTCTTTCAGCTGACGGTCATAAATTCGGGTTACCTTGGTCTGATGAGGAATTTTGGAGGGGACAGGATGTTTTCGTTGTCGATGCTTCCTGGGGTAGTCGCTCAGGTTATGGCGCTAGCCGATGGGCAGACAGGAAATCAAATGACCAGCTTTGAACAGATCGGGCTCTTCAATGACTCATTTATTCCACATTCACCACCGTTGTTTCCAAGCGGCTGGGGTCCATTTGAATTTGGTCGATGGATGTACGAGCAGAATCGAACAGTAACAAGTTCATTGTTTGGGGTCCTTTCTCGTTTAAATGTAACCTCGTTCTCCACTGCTGAGATGACATCACTGTACGGCGTGTTGAAGGACCCTGTCAAACTAGGTGTCACAGGGAATCCAGTTCTTGCTGCAACATGCCAGGCCAACATAACTGCAAACGGATGCGGCTTTGTGCCATACGCAGGAGCTTACGGAGGGAGAGTAGCCACGCTGATAGCGTCAGGTCAAGAGGCAGCCATACCAACAGACCAGACATTGACTCAGTTGAGCAATCAGATGCAACAGTTGTTCTGCACAAATGTATCCACTTCCTGTATTCAACTCGTCCCAGACCTCATCACAGCCATTTCCTTGTACGTCACAGAGCATTTGCCAACACTGGCTCTTCACATGATGGTCGACAGGCACGGCTTCGGGATCGTCACTACTCGTACCCAGTCTTCTCTAGCATCGGGCTACGTCGTGGAGGATTTAAAGGTGCCCGGTTTGTTTCCTAATGGCCTGCCGATACCTGGGATGTTAGTTAATGACACGAACGAAGCCGCAACAATAGCAAAGAAAAAGCCAAATGAGTACTACACGTGCAGTCATTCGACAAAACCTGACATGTGGTCAAGTGAGTATTTCACATATAGTATAGTAATAGCTGTAACGATGCATTACACTTGACATCAACTCTAACCTGAGAGAATGATGTGAAAATAGAAGTCACAAATCATTCCTGTACTAATTGTTATATGACAATCCGTAATTATACTAATCAATATAAACGTCATTCCTGATTTGCGCTTGCGCGATACTCGTACTACTATGAGCAGCTTCTAGAATGACGTAAGCATACATTAACATAATTAACTATGCATAACAATCATGTTTTGTTTTTTGCATGCCAAATTCACGAATAATTGCTATGTTCTATATAGCTACAAGTAATCCGATCAATAGGCGGCCTTTGAAATCGGGAGGATAATTATTATTATGTTTTATAATTACGTACTTCTACTGAAATGTGCGTTGTGAGTAATTGCATTCTTTCCCATTTTCGTTTATCGCACTGCTTGATAAAACTATGGCAATGCATCGTAAATCTAGAATAGAGCGGTGCTTCAGAAAGCCTCTCATCTCATGTTTTAAAAGAAATCCTTAATTTAGGCTTTAGAATCATGTATTAGCATAATTTGCTTAGTTAAATTCCAAACACAGAAAGTACGTATTTTGTGGCGTACGTAAAGTTCCCTTGTTCAGTTTTCTTCTACCTTTTTGGACCTATTTCGGGTTCTTTTGGGAAATTTCTGTACTTACATCGATATAAGAAGAGAATTGGAATGGAGCATATTCCAGAAAGGTACAACCAAAAGGGACAGAAACAGTACTATAAACTTGGAATAGGGCAAAGTACGTACAAAAATACAGAAATAAATACACACACATATAAAACCGTTGCGAAAGTACGTACCTTCCTCTTACTTTAAATTCATTTGCTGTGTCCCACTTTCTGTCCATTTATGAGATATCTTGCTCATTTGCATAGCAATAACATATGACGAGAACCAAGCACATCTAATCTTGTTTTTATTCTGCACAGAACTTCAAGGAAGCTCCACCATCAACAAGAATGCTTATCCAAAGAAGCTTACTGGCCGGGAAGTTTCTGGATACAACATCAAGTTTCCCAAAGCAGAGAAGATGAAATTCTGCTATTGCGAAGTCGACGTTCTTCACAATTCATATGAAGTCTTCGTCTCCAAATTTCAAGTCAAACTAAAAATCGTTCACACAGGGAAAGCACGTCGTCACGGCATGTTCCTTCACAGATATAAAATGGATTTAAAAGAGAGCTTGTCAGTAAATAACGAGACAACCTTCATTCAAGGAATGGTCAACTCAGAGTCACTTCTAAACGCTCCGATACTAATAAGTTTACCTCATTTCCTTGGCGCGGAAGAAAAATACAACCAGCGCTTTGGGATGACACCAAACGAAGAAGACCATAGCTTCATTGTAAGTTGGACCGTTCTGTCTCAGGGGAGAAAATTATTCAATATGCTGTCTGCAAATTGTAAATAATAATTTAGCATAAAAATTATCTTCCTTCAATACATTGCATTCTACTGCATTTGCATAATTCATGCAGAATAAATTATACGTTACAATACCAAATTTGCAATAATGCTATGCAAATTGAATATTTTAGAATTGTTTTTTTTTACTAGTTGCACGTTTCAAATGAAACAATTCAAGGTTTTATGGCTAAAATGTTACAATAATTATTTAATTTGTGAATAGTCAGGTCAGGTTTTTTGTTATTGATTTTTATTTCTTGATAAATAAGTTTAGTAGCAAGTATTGTAAAAATTTCTAGAGGAATTTTATTGTTCTTAATAGTATGGAAATTAATTACATTGTATTAGACATTTTTACCAGAATTAGTTTTTGTAAATTTATCTGTTTATCTGAAACTAAATAAATATCAAATATTTTAATAATTATAATTATATATTTCTTTTAATTGAGGATGTTATTGTATTTGCTTGTTAGATTAATTTTTATCTATTTATTTCTGATATTGTATTGTTTTAAACTCTGGAATATTTCTAATTATGCATTATTTATTTTTGCAGTATGACATTGAGCCGTTGACTGGTTTTGGATTCAACGTGCGGCAAAGGATGCAGTTTAATGTTTACATTCCTGACAATGTTGTTCAAGTGAAGCGAGCAAGGCCTTACAATATCAGCTACACGGCGCCTGCAGGAACACAAGCTGTCGACAACATTATACCACTTGGATGGCTTGAATTCCATGCTGGAGGATCAGAGGAAAATGCTGATAAGCTAAAACCGGTAAATAAAACATTATAACTTGCCATTTTTGCACTTCCCAATGAAACAAGTGCTCTCAGGTTGCACAGATGTTGCTGTAAATAATTAAAACCGAATTTAGGAGCCACATAGCGAACGGTTGTACAGCATCATTAGAAAGCATTAGATATGAATGCTCCGTTTCGGGGCAAGATGCAAGACGCACTGATCTTTACAGTGATTAATTTATCATATTCTGCTTAAATAGCTTTATTCAGCTGACAGATAGCGAAATAGCATCATTTCTTAATTCTTGTAGCTCTCCCCTGTCCTGACCATGTTTCTGTGGCTAAGAACGCGGAATAACTTAGCTTGTTAATTGTTTGCAAACTGCACGGAAGCAGCTTGTTAATGGTCTATCGCCTTGATCGACAAGACATGCTTACCTTATATTCGTTATGGATACTAACATTTAATGTACTAAAGTTAGGTATAATTATGTTGACATTTATTGAATTATTATTAAAATCGTTGTGCATCAATCATAAATTAGCATAGCTTTTGATATAATTCAATGCAAAAGCATTGAACAAAAGCATTGAACAAAAGCAGTGTGCAAAAGCATTTTACGCGGTATGTCTGCCGTAGCAAAGGGGAACATCACTTGTCCTACATGGAACGATTGCAAGCACTCGATCT
>OFHS01006045.1:469-10709 GCA_900245855.1 Calvadosia cruxmelitensis | reverse complement strand
AAATTGCTCAATAGCGCTTTACAAAGGTTTATAAAATCTATTTACAATTGTTTTTCATGAAATTAACTATCTTACAATTTAACGGTGCATTATAATAGAAAAAGTTAAATCAAGAAAAATAAAACGTAAGTCATTTGCCATTTACGAAAATGAATACACCTCTGCATAATTACATATTGAGATACCGGGATGGCTCTACCAAACCAGATCAGGCAGTGTTTCTATATTTCTAATTGTCATCTTTTTATTATTCAGAGGCCCTGGCACACATCATGAATGACTTGTTTGACTCAGTGATTTATGCCGGCATTGACACAGACAAGCACAAGTACCCGATCGGTGAGTTTGCGTGAATGATGCCTGTTTATATTTTTATGTAGCTTTACGATTAGTAGTCGTGAATAAACTGAGTCGTTTTTGTCCTAGGCTCTGGAAGAGTCACATTTAGCAGTCATCGAAGCTTCATGAAAGCAGTGCAGGCGGCGTTTATTGAAATTCGCACCCCAAAATTCACCAAGAAGGTATGCCTTAATTGATAGAGACGTCAACATTTTGTTGATAAAACGATCGAACAGTGCTGTATCCCATTTGTGGAGCTGTCGTGAGGAACTGTGCTGTTTCCGATCATGTAAAATCCCAATTTTGCTTGTATTATTTCTTCTTGTTGAGTTCCACGTAATCTCCCGGCTTTGTTTTTCTCCTCCTTAAGCTCACATGGCATCAGGGAGAGATTTGGTCAGGTTAACTGCCTATTGATTATTTTATTGGGCGCTTGCATATGTGTTGATGCATGCCGTTTGTTCTTTATTTGGAAATGGATGCAAAAGACAGACTGTAGGCTGAGCAGTGCTTTTTGTGATGTGATTATTCAGTGTACAGTGAAACCTGTCTAGAACGGTCACCACTGGGACCTGAAAAAATGACCTTATAGACAGGTGGCCTTTCTGTCCAAGTTGATTTCTATAGGAATTGTCATTTTGGGGTTATGGAGAATGGTCTTTATACACAGGTGGCTGCTCTATAGAGGTGGCCGCTAATACAGGTTTGACTGTACTGTGTGATTGGCATGAAGATTGTCATGATATTTATTTCCTTCTTGTAGGTTCAAATTGATCCCTATCTGGAGGATTCCATGTGCGGTACATGCCACGCCAGTCCTGGACCGTTCTTCTGCCGCGATCCCCAATGCTTTCGTTATTTCTGTCGCTCGTGCTGGCTGTGGCATCATTCCATCGATGGTCTGAGAATGCACAAACCGTTGACGCGCCACAGCAAGTCTGCTTCGTCGTCCGCTTCGTCCAATGGCAGTGCTTGCAGTCTGTGAATACCCAAGCGAATGACAACACCCATTGGAACCACCTTGGAGTTGTAGATGCAGCACTCTTTGGCTTCTATTTGGAGAACCAGGGCCTATTGCTTTACCATCTTTCTGGAGCTCTTGGCCTTCTTTTCACGCAAAAGACATTTATACGATCGACTGGAGGTAGCTGTGATCATTTAGTTCCTCCTCGTTTTGATGACCTCGGGTCGCGATTTTAGAATAATTAAAAAAACCTTGCTGTAAAAATTATTTAATTTGTTAGTTGGGCGAGCACGGAACATGTTTTTCATCTTTGATAAACGCCGTGCGTTCTGCCTATAGCGTGCACCAGAGTGTGGTTTGGATCAATTTTTCTAACGTAATTTAAGAACGTTTTCTAGTGTGCATAAGATTTGATAACTAACGTTTATTTTTTCCATTCTCGTACACATTTATCAGTTTGCTAAGTTCCATAATTTTCATACTTTCTTTATTCACCGATATTTCATTTTTAAATGCATTTCTAACATCTTTACCATCTTAGCTTTTACTAACCAAGTGTTTTAATTTGATTAACTAACAGACTACCACTCATTCTTCATTCGTCGCTGCATATTCTAACCCTAACGGCTTATCGCGTGACCTTTCTTCTATCTGATCTACTTATACATCTTTTAAATAATCTTAATTAGCCTTTGTATGTACATAAATGATAGATAGTGCTTATGATACTTGATTATGGGTATTTATTATTGTAATTTAATCGTCTATCGACATTCGCTGATCTTTGCCAGCACGGCTGTTGGTTGATGCTTCGTTGCTAACACATTGTTTCTAAGTTAATATCGGCTACTTTCAGTTTACGCCGCTATTGTTTCGTATGATCTTCTTTTGTATCTTGCTATCTGTACTTGTTCCCATGACTACCGTATGATATGTAAATGAGCTGCTGTTCGTTACCATGACAGCAGCACGTCGTGGCACGTGCCACTGCACGTCAATCAATTTCATTCGCTGCTCGAGAGAGCCTTAAGAGTCGTTAAAACGGCTATTTTAAACACATTTCTATAAATTCGTTTGTGATGTTTATTTATATAAGAGAAACAGGAGCCTTGTCGACTGTTGTTGACTTGTGAGCTGGTTATTTCCGCTCCTTTGACGTTGCTTGCCTTTATTGAGAGATGACCCCGTCGTGAGGTCCACTGCCAGATTCGTTGGCGTTTAATTTGTCATTTTCAGTTACATATTTCACTTGATTTTATCGACCTTGGCTTGTTGGCCATTATGGTCTTACATCATTACGTCATCATGATGTGTACATCGCTTTCGATCGTCTTGAAGATTGATCGACTTGCCGTTGGTTTCGTTGCGTTGTTTTGGAACGATTGGTTTTAAAGAATAAAATTTAAATCTTATTTTACGTGCAGTTGTGTTTCATGGCTCTCACCTCATGTGTTTCAATTCAATTGTCTAATACTATAGCCCAAGTCATCTTGAATATCAGCTGCGTTGGAAGGCACTTTTAACTGATCGATTCAAAAATCAATTCGACCTGTGATATACGACCACCTGTGGTAACGGACTGCGTTCAAATAATTGTACAGTGCAACCTCTTAAATATCACTATGGTCTTCCAGCCAAAAATCGTGATAATAAGCGGGTCGTGAAATTGAGCGGGTCAAGATAGTTGATTCGAACAGAGCTTGGTTTTCAAACTGAAGTGATATTAACCGAGGTGATATTAACGGGGTTACACTGTAGTACCAAAGGAAGAGTCACTCACTTCAGGATCATCATTTACTCGGAGCTTGTTAATCCAGCAGGCTTTTTCCACTGGGCTGATTACAAAACCATGTTCTACACCATAATGTGTTTTTTTTTTTTAATTTTTCTCTGCTTTGCTCTCAACAGTCCAACAGCTACATCAGCCCTTGCATAACCCATGCTTGGATTTTTATTCATCTCTTTTTTCAAATCCAAATGTTAATTAAAAACACTAATATACTCAATTACTCAACTTGGGCGAATGTCACCATAATGTACAAACTTAAAACATTTACAGAACATTCTTCATGTGGCGTTGCCCATTGCCTATTGTATGCCGTATCTATCCAAATGTGGTCACAACAGTGCCACTGTGCCTATTTGAAATTATAATTTAGATATAGCTAACTAACATCTAAGGCATAGTTAAAGGCCAGACCAATAATTCCGTGGGAACCCTAGCAACGGGTCTACTCAGAGTCGAGTTGTGCCTAGGCTCCCTTGATCACTAGAACTTGGTGACGTCAATGCCTTTGAGGGTCTACCAGTTAGGGTGCAGTCTTCTGTCCTTTTTGCACGTGACCTGACCCTTGTGATCTGATGTGGATTGCCCTAATTCGTGCTCTACAGTTGGGGCTATTCTGTCTGGATATCGCGAACGAAGAACGGCTAAGACTCGACGGTAAATCGCATCGCACGAAAGGAGCGGCCAGTGAGGCGTCAGACAATGTGGAATCGCGCATGTAATTCCCCACTCACTCACCCTTACCTCAGCATCCATACAACAAAATCAAATGGTAAGTAAATAAGTAGATGTAGTTCTCCATTGATTATCACTGTGATGGTGTCCCTGTGTGTCGGGGTTGTCACAGGGCTCTTCATAAGAAGAGAATCCAACGCATGTCGCAAACCTAACATTGGATTATTACCACGTCCATTCTCATGTTGGTTCTCATGTTGGGCTGATGAGTTCAAACTACTGATTGGTTAAATCTCCATGGCTACCTTCGTCAACACCCCCAGTTACTGCTTGGTATATAAATGTGGCATACTACGGGGTTTGGAGATACGCCTTTCCCTCACACCATTACAGGTTTAGAGACCATTCGCAATTTGTAACATGGGTTAGCACCAAACGGAATACCCAAACGTTGCCAAATTTTGTTTCTACTCAAACTTTGGATAGTAGACAGAGACATTTTATCCAGCCCTGCGGAAAATGTAATATTACATACTATACCGTTACAATTATATATATATATTACTATCGCATTGGCATCTCTGTTCAATACGTGCGCAAATATTCTCGATCTTGGTCCAGAGTCGTCGCCAGGTCATAGTTGGGTTGAATCCACCGAAGACGACTTTTGCGTCCTTTCACTTCCGTGTAGAGCACCGAGAGAGTGCACTCGTTTATGGCAAGGCGACTACCGTCCATTTGGACCATGTGTCCAAACCAAAGTAGTCGACACTGCCCCGACCGTTCCCATCCCACACCGTGATCGCAGAGTAGCATCGCCTTGACACTCGAATTCGACCCGCGTCCGTCGTGTTCGTGCCCGTCAACAGGTTACTGTCCAAAGAATCGAAAGCTACAACAGTTTTACAGATGTGGAATTTCAGCTCTTTCATCGCACTGGTACTGCAGGCAATGAGCTGTGTTTCAAGACTTGCTAATTTCTCAGACGTTCTCGATATGCTAGCTACTTTAAGCCGGGTGACGTTGGGGCAGCACAGCCAACAGGCAAGAGCTTTGTCTTTTGGATTTACAATTGATTTATAAATTTACAAAACTAGGATGTTAACTATAACATGAATCGGACAAAATGTCATTTTGAATAACACTAATACATTACAGTCGAACCTTGTACTAGCGGACACCTCTCGTAAGCGGACACCTCTCGTAAGCGGACACCTCTTTTAAACGGACACTTTTCGGTTTCCCCGTCAAAAACTCAATAGATCACACCTCCAGTAAGCGGACATCTGTCCAACGCGGACAGCGGATACGTTTGTGAGTCCCTGTTTTTATCAATTGAATTACTACCTCCAAATGGGTAGATACAAATGGGTAGATACAAATGGGTATAATAGAACCGCACAAGTTAAGCATGGTGGTTGTACTATCCGATTAATGATATCTTTTGCAGAAGCAAGACTGCCTGTATTAATTGTTTAATATTAATACTGCAGTATCTCTGTTGAAGATAGCAGCCAAAACGGTCACCTGAAATTTGACTTGTCCAATCTAGCTACCTCGGTAAAAACCCGGAACATAATAGTGAGCGGTGCGTTACAATTTTGTTAAAAACCTGTCTTGAGCGACCACCTAAGAAACCAATGTGTTTCTTAACACAGGTGCTCATAAAACTAGTTTGAGTGTATGTATAATTGACATTGNGATCACACTTCTAAAGCAGAATGTGATGTTCTTTACCAAAATCAGATACAAATTCTGGTTGTGCTTCTGCAGAATCTCTCCGTCACCTTACGATACATTGATCAAGCTCGTCTAAATCAGTAAATTAGTGCGAGCTGTTAAAAATTGTCTGTTTTTAATAACTTGCTAATAATGAGAATTAAACTTGTGATCAGTATTATTTACATAAAATTAAGCGTCTGCTAAACTAAAAAGCAGTTTTGCTTACATAATGATCCTTAATCGTATCTGTCAACTTTAATTACAGTATATATGTTCCATAGATATGTGAATAGTACATTAAATTTCACGTATGGCTGAAATGACGAAGAAATAAACAAACAAGCAAACAAACAAACAAACAAACAAACAAACCAAAGAAACAAATAAGCGTATCTAAATAATTTAAGCAGGACATTTTGGCAGAAAATTCTCCTTTATCTGCGTGTATAATTTCGTTTCCAGGAGACTATTGACATATAATCTAAGTCTCAATAGGAGGTCACTTGAAGGTGACCTTAGGTAGCACGTGCAGATCTACCACATAATTATCACTATGGTTTCCAGCCAAATCATGAGTCAAAAGCGAGTGTGGTGCTACTTATCTTTAAAATCCATACAAATAGTTGACTGTCATATGAGCTTCATTCTCCAATACTGAACGGTCCGTGAAATTTGAATTTGAACTGAGATGACATCATCCAAGTAATCAGTACAGTGTAACCCCGTTAACATCACCTCGGTTAATATCACAATCCACTTAATATCACTTCAGTTTGAAAACCAAACTCTGTCAGAATCAACTATTTTTACCCACGCAATATCACGATCAGCTTATTATCACGATTTTTGGCTTGAAAACCGTAGTGATATTAACGAGGTTGCACTCGGTAGTAGATTAGCTTTTATTTTGGGTTCCTGAACAAGCAAGCAAATATTGTGTTTAAGGGACGACCAATGATCATATGACGTAATCGTGTAATAAGTTCTTACCCATTTCTGTAATCAATTGTTTTGTATTTCGTCTGCTCTATGCAGTATATATACTTATACTCATATTCATGTAAGTACAACCTAGATCCATGACCAGTTTAGCTATATTTATACGTGATTATCAGCAAATGTTGTCCATAAATAGATCGTCGTTGNGAGGCGCGCCAAATGTTTCACTTGTATATGATTGCGGACACACCTACAGTACTCCTGGATTTACCTTGGGCCCTATACATACTGACGTTTGATCCAATCTTTCAAGCTGTTACCATGGCAAACGATCGTGACAAGATCTGACGGTTCATTGAATAAATACCTTAGAAATTATTCGTAGCATAGCAAACGAAAACCACATCCTAAAGTCTTCTGAGAGGTCATGCCATGCAATCCTCACGCAGAAATTATTTCAGATAGTGACTTGCCAATTCTACATTGTTTTTGCTGTCAAATTGTTCGTTAAACTTTATCGATTATACAACAATAAGTAACCCCCCTCCCTTCCCCCAAAAAAACTCCTACTGAGCGCTGTATGAGTGTTGGTGATGATGCCGCATTTTTATTTAGTGACACCCTCATAACATTTCACATAATAACGATATATAGTTATAATATCAATTATAAGTTGCAATTATAATAATAATAATCCCAAAATGTATCGATATTTGTCATTGTTGGGTGGAACTGTTGTGTCGTTTGCCCCGGGCTAAACATTTGCCCTTGAAAACAGTTTTCCCGCCCGGCATGGTTCTGTCTGAAAATTTGGGCGCGTCCCTCAATTGATGAAGGGAAGGTTCCAGACATTGTGGGTGACAGGGAAACACCATTGCAGTGAACACGTGGGAAATTTTAAAGAAGGCTGCCTTGAGGCAAGTGATTGCGGAAAACAAAGCCACACGAATAAAGTTACTACAAACCTCAAATGTACTGTACAAATGAGCATGTTCTTTTTCAGATATTAAGTTTGCTACGATATACGTTGAAAGTAATACAATGAAGATTGCAGGTCGAGTGGTTTCTCTGGTTCATCGCCAGATATTTCAGTTGCACGGTCATGGCATTGATATTTAATCTGTTGCTTGGAGCGTTCGTAAGCAACGAGGGTGAACGGGGGTGTTTAGGTAACTGTCTCGTTCACAACGGATGACCCATGCGCTATTCAGGAGCAGATCGCGTGGTGAACACGTGGTTCTCGAAGTAAATCGTTCCTATCTACTTTTGTACAACTGTCTGCAACCATCGCTGTTTTGTTCAGTTTACTGCAAAAGAACCACACTGTCGTAAAGATAATGGGCTTGGAAGAAACTGCCTAGATTTGTTGAGTATAGCATGATTCTCGAAGTAAATCGTTCCAAACTACTTTTGTACAGCTGTCTACAACCATTGCTGTTTTGTTCAGTTTATTGCAAAAGAACCACACTGTCATAAAGATAATGGGCTTGGAAGAAACTGCCTAGATTCATTCTATAGTAGATGATCTGAAAATGCTAGGACATGTCACTCACCACGTCAGCTGAAGTGGTAACGAACAATTTTCCTGCCTTGCTTTCCTATGAAACCGTAATATCATGGTCTGGTTTCGATGGGTTGGTCCCATTTCAAATTTCTTCGTTGCTTCTTCCTCTTTGTTTGTTGATAATAAAGAACGAGGAATTCCATTAAGACGTCATTATTACTTTCTAATGATTGCAACATGGTCACAACAACAACGTTGCCATTAGTAATTCCATTGTGAGTCAAATGTAGTTGCCATGCCCACTTGCTATTGTTCCTTTATTTGATTTAATTGGTTGTCTGGCATTCGCAGTTTTGCTATTGTTTGATGGCAACTGCGACTCATCTTGAAGGATTCTACGCGTAGTTTCACACGTTTGGTTTTAGAATATTTAGAATTCCTTGGTTTGGGCGGGAAAAATGGTGCTTCCTTTATTAGCCTATTGCCATGCTTTCACTGGTGTTTGGTTTGCTATTGTTTCCATTGTTTAAGTTTCCTTGGAAATAGTTGCATTGTTCGTGCCAGAAACAGGATTACGGGACAATAACGTCACTGCCTGCGTCAAACAATTCGGCAACTACATCCCGCACGGGAGCAAGTCATATGAAGCCAGTTTTAAATGTGTAAGACAACAGATAGCTTAGAGTTACTTCCTTGACGCTCAAATCAAACCTAGTAACACGCCAACTACAGCAAAATTTTACGTGCGTTTCTAAAAGGAATAAGAACCAAGGTACGTTGCTCCATTTTGAAAGGAGACGACGCAACTGAACAAGTACGAGGAAGACAGGCAGACGCATCGTGATACTAAGAAACACCAACACGATCGTAAATTCATGAATTTTATACCTTCTATATAATTAAACTAATATTGTAAATATACTATATCCTTTGTATTATATATTAATTATTCATATTAAAGGATAATTTTCGCTGAGCAGCCATTCAACCACATGTCCCGGTATGTGGCATCATGGTGGCATTGCTTCAGCTACGAAGAATTAAATATCTCCCGAAGGGAAATAAAAACTAAGTAATATAAGAACACTGCCGTGCATGCACTAGCTGAGATGTACCATTCGTGACTTTTCGAAATCACTAGAGAAAAGAGGAACCGCTAGTCAAACAAGTAAACTTAACGTCAACAAAAACAACCTATTTTGTCTTCCAAACATCTTTGTTGTCGGTGCTTTATAAGTTCTGAAAACATGAACACAACTCATTGGAATCCGA
Source organism: Calvadosia cruxmelitensis (assembly GCA_900245855.1). Lineage (NCBI taxonomy): Eukaryota > Metazoa > Cnidaria > Staurozoa > Stauromedusae > Kishinouyeidae > Calvadosia > Calvadosia cruxmelitensis. Next base: position 1,508 of record OFHS01006045.1, on the reverse strand, counting down.
TTTGAGTTTGCATCTCATCGCCAATTAACCATTGTCCCATATAATTTGACAATTGGTACTCCATGATCAGACTTCTGTCCTTACGTAATGATTTACGTTGATGGGTTTTTCTTGAAGCAATGCCAAACTTCTATTATCAACGAGGTAATTTGAAAGCGGAATGAACAACAGAATCATTCCTCCTGCGAAATCATCGTTAGTGATGAAGGAATAAAAGAGTGGTGGGTGTTAAAAATGGCCCCATCAGGCAACGCCTTCTTGTCCGTGACAAACTCACAGAAGATACCGACTGTTTCTTAGCATCATTGCATATCCTACATTGCTATTTAGTTCCCTCATTTCAAGACACAAGCAGAGATATGAATGCAATTTCAAATAAAACCAAATGTCCAGCATTTAATTGCTCCGTCTAAAATCTTGCTAATAAACGTTCTGGCTATCCGGCTACTAAGTAGACCACCAGAAATACAAATATTATTTATGATAATTTTATATACAACTGATGCGACTAAACGTATTTACAAAACATATAACTATTTAATAAATACAATTGCAATTCATAGTCAGTTCTTAAGTTACGATAGAGTGCGTGTGTGTCCTCTGCATGCTTTGAATTGTGCAACGCCGTGTCTTCCCTCGTGGATGAGTGATTGTGGAGCGCCGGTGGATCGGCAGACAGGAGAGTCAATAACAACGGATGTTGTCGCATTGATCTGCCACGTGAAGATCTAATAGGTTTGTGCAATGTTCTTTGCATACTTCACAGAAGTAACACCCATTTGTTTGTTAAAATAAAAGCTCTAATTAATAGTCTTTGAATGTAGAACCTAATTAACTGGACACGCTTGTTCGGTTTAGACTCTCGACGCTGTTAACGTTGCTGATCTGTCGCGTTTTGCCCCAGGACACATCATCCATTTTCCAAAAACAGACGAAAGGAATAATCAAGTAAAATAATGGTGTTGTTATCAAGAAGAACATGAAATATTTCAGCGCGTAAGATTGACGTTTTGCCACGGCAGTAATGAATAGAATCAGA
>OFHS01006043.1:0-10711 GCA_900245855.1 Calvadosia cruxmelitensis | reverse complement strand
TGTTACCGCATGGCCTAAACAGTAAGGCCATGTGACAAGAAGTTCAGTTGACATTTGACTAGCAATCGTGTTGTCTCTCTCGTCTATGTCTCACGAACATATTAGTAAGAACAGTATTGCTACATTGATTAATGATATACAATTGCTAGGCCTAATGTTTTTCTAGACAATCTTTTGAATCTTGTAATTCCTAGGCTACCAGAAAGTGTCCAGAATAAGTAGGTTAACCAATAAACAGAATATCACACCAAGTTTCAGGATTCTGTAATTTAGCAAATTGGAGGGAACAAAGATCCAGGCTAGGCTGTCCAGCAGTGACAACAGATTAAAGAGAAATTAAATGGACAGTTTTTGTTAAAAAGGAAGCTAGAAATATGATCGAAGTTCTAACTAAATATTTCTACTGAATTTGCCATTGTATTCCATTATGATGTCTAGCTAAACTAAGGAGCAGTTTTGCGGATAGTGTTCAGAATGGACTGACGGCACTTCATCGGTTAAGATTACTGCAATTCAGTTTAGCCTAATCCACTAAAATTAAATTACATAATATGTAAAGTTGTCGGGGGGATTTCATGGGGAATACGGGGATTTTTCTCTTTCATGGGGATACGGGCTCCCCGGAAATTTCATTACCGGTAAGAGGTTAAATAATCTGGACTCCACAGGAATACAGGGAATTTATTGATTTTATGTCAACTGGTCACTCTTTAGTGCTTTAAAATGTGTTCCAACTCCAACATCCCTTCACAATGGTTCTGTTTATGCCTCTACAGGATGGTGCAGTTTCTCAAAGTAAACTTTCAAATGTGACTGAAAGGGCATTGCTTGAATTTCCATTCAAAATTAATGCATCATAATAAAAAACATTGCATATATTTTGCACTGTTCTGAGAAATTGACGCAAAGCGGTGTGAACTTGTGACTTATTTTGTCCTAGTAGCCCATAAAAATAATGCTAGTGATGGGAGTCATTGGGTTTATTGATCGCTGCTATTGTATTTTTATAGGTATTTGATCTACTGGTTGATCAGGAAGATTGGAAATCGACTGTCAATGAAAATTTCCTACGGCCGCCTAGGACTACTGAAGCTACATGACTTATCCATCAGCAAATTAGACAAGTGGGAAATTGTGAGTTATCTCATCAATCATATCATCATCCAATGAGCTAAGATTTTCTCTATTAATTTTTTGTCATTTATTTAAAAATATGATATGAACGTGGGCCTTTTTACTCAAATCTGATAGATTACCGTAACATACTTGAGGCAGGCTAGCTCAGTCGACAGAGCACCGGGCTCTCGATCGAAATGTCTCTAGCTCGAATCCTGCCGGGTCAAACCCAGTCTGGTATTCTCTCGTGAATTGCCACACATCAGGATCGTGTGCTCAACCTCCACACCTGATATGTCCTCAAGGCGCTCCTGACTCTGTTCGGGCTTTGAATTGGAGATGAGCCCCACACAGATAGCGAAGCCACAGTACTTGAGATAACGCTGATGACCGAACCATCAACTGACTTTCTCTTACCTTACTTGTTTTACCGTATCAATTGCTACGAAACGACAAGTTGGGCGGGTGGATTGTATGATGATATTTAATGCAGCAATTATGATGACAACGATTAACGTTGGTCAATCAATCATTCAATTGTATCAGTCAGTCTGAACAAAAGATGTGTCCTTTGCATATCTCCTTGCAGTGTGAGCTAGCACAGGAATGAAATGTAAATCTTTTACTTAGATAAATTGACCATTTAACATTTTGTAGATGGCATATTTTATCCTATTGTATTAGCAGAAATAATTATGGGGATTAAAATTCCTTCTCGTTACAAAATTCAGAACTCATCTGTGTTATTGACTTTAGGATATTTCCTCTGTTTGTTTGACGTCATCACTCATCTCCAATAGATCAAGGTATGTTTGATTGGTCAATGTTGCCCATCAATGCATAGTTGTGGGCTAAAAGTAAATTTACACTCAGTCACTTGAGCATGTGATAATGTGAATTGTTACCGCGAAATGCCAGCGCTACGCTGTATATACAGTGAAATCTGCCTATTTGATCACCTTTGGGACCCGAGAGAAAGACCTTTGTAGACAGATGTTTTTTTCTGTCCAGGTTGATTTCTATTTTGGGGTTATGAAGAGTGGCCTTTATGCACAGGTGGCTGCTCTACAGAGGTTTGACTGTAACTGAATATTGAATGCTGCAGCATTTTTTGTTATGCAAATTAGTTTTGATAAATTGATGGGTTTTTGTATTACAAATGAGTTGTTGTTGCCCGTCCTGTGCCGTGGAAGGAGCTGATGGTCTTGCGTCACAATTCAGTCTCACTTAATTTGGTTTGGTTTATGGATCTCATTATGTAGAAATACAATGAAACCTGTCTATAATGGTCACCTCTGGGGCCTGAGAAAAGTGGCCTTTATGGATAGGTGGCCTTTCTGTCCAGTTTAATTTCTATAGAATGTATCATTTCGGGGTTATGAAGAGTGGCCTTTATATGCATGTGGCTGCTATAGAGGTGGCCGCTAACACGGGTTTAACTGTATACAGTCCTCTTGAGATTGTGGAATCATGCATGTTGAAGATAGATTAAGTTGGATTTTTTTTTGAAGGAAATTGATTGGTATTGTGTTGGGATCAGTTCATGCAAAAGTTGTCTTGAAAGAGAGCAACAGAAAAAGACCGGCAAAAGAAGGTAAAGGATGAAGCTTGGACGAATGTGTATCCCGTAATTCTGTCATGCATTGTTACGAGCTTACGAGCAGCAGCTGTAGTGCTGAGTCGCTAATTCAGCGGGAGGTAAGGAGAATAGCTTTGAATCGAGGTCAGTGAACCACACTGTGGCAGAGTATGTGATGCTGTACAATGCATGCGCGAATGTTTTCAAAAATATTTTGCCATTTTAGAGAGCGAAGGAAATATACTAAGCTTGTGAAATTTTTAAAGCATTTTCATGAACACTGAAAGCAAGTGGTGCTAGTTTTTAACAAAGCAGAGTGTTCAGATTCTATGTGTGACAGCCATTTTATTAAGTAATAAGTAAGGGATTTCCTCAGAGGCCCAAGGAAACACTTGGAGTGGTGATGTCTTTGATTTGTTGCTTTGTGTTTACTTTCAGGTCTTCCTATCCCAGTTGATGTTCCTCTGCCATCATTTGTTACTGGTATTCTGCAGGTGAGACTAACGGTTTCATTTTCATATGGATTTCTATCGATTAAGAAGTGATTCAGAGCTACTTCAAAGAGCTCAGCAGACAAACAGTAAATAGGAAAATGAATTTGATATGAATATGTGGGTTCGCGATCGGTAGCTCAGTGGGAATACCCCGATGTTTATGTGAAAGAGTTGTTTCTGGATCGCCTTGCCAGTACCCTATAAGGGTTTAACCCTGCTTAGTTCGGTTTCCATTATAGGCCTACAGTGAAACCTCGTTAATATCACTATGATTTTCCAGTCAAAAATCGTGATAATAAGCGGGTCGTGATATTAAGCGGGTTAAAATAGTTGATTTTGACAGATCTTGGTTCCCAAAGTGAAGTGATATTAAGTTGGTTGTGATATTAACCGAGGTGATATTTACGGGGTTACACTGTACTTTCAAATCACCCACATGATTATTGTTATCCGATCTGACCACGAGATCATGGTGACAAGACAGATTGACGGAACAGTCTATATGATGATCTCCTCATGACCACTTTTTAACAAAGCACCCACAACAGGTCCTGTAGATGTTTAGACAATACAATTTACCTGTTTAAGCAACCATATGTATTAAAAAGCCACCTTTATGTTTCCGTTGGCTGGTCACTATAGCAAGGTTAGACTGTACCTTCATAACTGTTACTTCCTTGTAGTGAGTAGACTTGTCGTTTCAAGACATTCATAGTGCTGTTTGGGAGTCAGATTAATACAGAAGAATGCATTTGTCCCACTTTGTGAACTGTGTTAGGAAAGGGTTGGCCATATGTACCGATTAATCGAATCCATCAACAAATTTTGCTGCAGTCGATTGTAATCCAAAACAATCTATCATCAATTAAAATATATTTTTTGGTAAAATTGATCAATTGCAAATCCAAACAGAAACTTAACCAGGAATCGAAATGCTAAACCATGGGTAAAATAATCCTTCCATGGTCATTCTTTGCCATTTCACTCTCGCATTACCGGTACAGTTAAACCTTTCTATAGCGGTCACCTGTGGCCTGAAAAAATGACCTTATAGACAGGTGTCCTTTCTGTCCAAGTTGGTTTCTATAGAAAGTGTTATTTTGGGGTTATGACGAGTGGCCTTTATACACAGGTGGCTGCTCTGTAGAGGTGGCCGCTACTTCAGGTTTGACTGTACACGAAAACAAAAACTGTATTGATTGATCAATCTAACTGTCATTAGTGCTCTTGTTCTCTTGAGCAAAATGGGAGCGTAGATCTGTATTGTATTTATTGTACTCATTACTCAGCTACACAATGACATGGAAACGGTGGAGTAGTTATAACGTATGTGTATACAGATACAATGCTTAACAATCAATTGTTAACCCTTATACATTGATTGTTGAAAATTACCATCGGTCTACTTCGATATTCAGCTTATCTTGCCATTGTATGCTTGACAGTCATGATTTTTTGTGCAAAATTGACGCTGTTGTATTTATCCTTTCAGTATGTTTGCATTGCTGTGGACGAATTATCACTTCTGATAGAACAAAATGGCGTTAATATCCACTATCAATCATCATGCTGCATGTGCTTGAGCAAGAACGAACAAACATCAAACATTCAAAGGTGAGTGTTTACAGCTTATGCCCCAACTGAACCGCAAAAGTTTTGACTGAAATCCGAATTGGCTGTGGTCTAAGTCCTGTTCCATTGTTTCTTGCCATTCCATTTTGCTGTGTTCCCAGTTTCTATTACAGTCAAACCTGTATTAATGGCCACCTCTACAGAGCAGCAGCCTGTCTATAAAAGCCACTCTTCAGAAACCCATTTTCTATAGAAATCAACTTGGACAGAAAGGTCACCTATCTATAAAGATCATTTTTCTCTGGTCCCGAAGGTGACCGTTATAGACAGGTTTCACTGTAGTTTGGTAATCATAGACATATGTGTGACCACTCATGACCATGTTGCATAAATGTGGGAAACTAATTAGGTGAGGTTGTCATATTTTCGTAATTTCAAGTTGGCATCATTTTGATTTGAGTTTGTTGGTCGTCCGACTGATGTTTACCGTTTGTTTGTTTCAGTTGTGCAATTGTTGCAGAAATAACAGGAGCTACTGTCAAATTGGAGCAAAATGGAGCTGTCCTGGTCAAAGCTAGTACTTTTGTGGATGTGAAGGCAAACCTACTACCCAGCGCACCCATTTCGTCCCTGGTATGTGTGACTTCATAGCTACATGATTGCAATCTGCATCATTTTATTGGCGCTATCCACCACTATGACCAATAGAGGAGTGCTGCATCGTTCTCTTCCAGTGTGACCTGTTTTTGTGACCATGTGACAGTCAAGCTTGAAATGGTCTTACTAAAGCTGTTATATAGCAATTTTATGTTATGTCAACCCATCGCTGCATTAATTTATGGTTCTCACTCACTCATTGTTATTGATTTAACCATTGAAATCTACTGTACCATGCTCCTGTGAATCTTGACGATAACACACACCTTTAATAGGGAAAGGATTTTGATATGTATGTGAAGCGTAATTAGGTGATTTCTACAATAGTGAATGCACAGTTCCTCGGTTAATTAGTAACATGTTTATTTTGTTTGTCGTTTGTACCATGGGAAAACAGAACAGCTTAGATAGGATGCTAGACAAGGTGTAAATGAGGTCACCTATGCACAGATGAACATATGCTGCATGCTGTGCGTATTCCCTGATGCCTAGATAAATACTCAACTTTTTATTTCTGTGTACAATGAAACCTGTCTATAACGGTCACCTCTGGGAACTGAGAGAAATGACCTTTATAGACCGATGGCCTTTCTGTCCAGGTTGATTCTATAGGAAACATCATTTGGGATTAGGAATAGTGGCCTTTATACACAGGTGGTTGCTCTATAGAGGTAGCCGCTAATACAGGTTTGACTGTAATTCTTTGATAGGATATCAAACTGGACGTGCGGGAGGTAGACATCAATATCAATGAAGGTAAGTAATATGATTAGGTAATAATGCAAATTCTCACCACCAACAAATCAGTCAAAACAGTGTTAGAGCAGAGGGCGTCAGCACAGTTCCTATTTAACTCGCTTTTCTGTAGAACATACCTATACCTTAACTGCAGTTTATTTTATTGATTTGTAAGCAGTAGAATGCAAGATAAAAGAAATAAATTGATGATTAGGATGACATTTAATGCTATAATACAAACAAATACAATTAAGTACTGTATATGCAAACACGATAACACTGACATTCATAAAAAAGAGAAATATTTTGACTGTTGTTGGAACCAGTGTTACACAGCAAACTTTCGAATAACAGATGCAGATAGGCCTCCTACACATGGACAAATCAGCTGTTCGTCGACGCCAATGTCTGGTGTTTCTAGAACAAATAAACTAGTGATACAAAATTATAAAAATCAATTAATACGTATTAACAAGTGATCGAGATGAAACTATTTACAAAACAAATGAATTAATGTACCATACCTTAAATTCCTTGACTGTTGCTCAGCGAAGACTTACTCGAAATGAAATAGAACTGCAGTTGATCTACATCTTGCAATCGCAAAATAATTGAATGAACTAAACTAATCTTAGCATAAAGTGACCAATATAGAATCCTCACTTTCATGTGAAGCCTCGTTCTGAACTTTATAATCAATTGTCAGTATCAGTACTAAACGGAATTGATTAAGAAAATTTTTGTTGCGATCAACTGATGGTCTTTGTTTATTCCAAATGTCTTTCTTTTAGATCTCCTCAGATCACTCAAAGCTGCAAAACTAAATGCAGACAGTACACCGAGCACGGGTGAGTGATTTTCTTGCCAAGTATGCCCGTCATCTAGAGCAATACTTTTGCAATCCTACTGGAGCTATCTAAATGCTTTTCGGTTCATGTAGGTCTTCCACATTTGGCAATAAGCGATGAAGATGAGCCACTCAACCCTTCTTTAGATGTTGCGGTGCTGACGAAGAGCATGCGGCTATTGCCAAAGGTATGCATAGCCGTCATGTGACATCATGTCATCAATCTCGCTGTAATGTCTCACCGTTGTTTTCATGTTAAATGCAGTGTTCTGTCAGGAGTGAATGTAACGGACAATGATGTAAAGGACAATCTTTGTAACGCAACTCAGTTTTATGCCCTTCAAATATTTCATTCAATGCTCTCTCAATTTGAGCTGATGTAACAGCATCTATATAATAGTCAGCTTATATAACGGACCACAAGTGTGTTTCCTACGGAGATATTTGTGGAACTATTATTTCTTCTAAATTTACACAGAAGCACCAGTGCTCGTGGAACTTGTGACAGTTTTTGTTAATTTGCCCTGCTGAACTATTGTGTTTTTGTAATGATAGGTTCGCTGGATAACGTTTGTTTATTTTTAGACGGTTTCTTTCGAATTCAAGAGATGCAAGTTGCAATATGAAAGCAGAGACACACAGTGAGTTCCATCACCTGATGTAGCCTAGAGGTATTCTTAAGAGAGCAGCTGCACTTGGTGCTCGCAATGCAAAAGTATGTTCTCTTGCTATCTGAATCACCAAAAAATGTTTAAAGTTACAGTTGACTCCGCTTATTGGGCAAGCCATATATTCAAATCAGCCAATTTATTGGAACAAACATGCCAAGATTGAATCATTTTGACCTCCGCATAATTACTTCTACCAATTATTTGTTCAAAAAGACAGTCTCCCAGCGTTGTATAATTAAACGAAGCCTACTGGATTGAATCGTTTTCCATTATCAACGCCTCAGGACTGACTATTCTGAAGATTACGTTTCCAGTTTCCAGATCTGACAAGAAACAAATTAATACTTTCTAGGATTGAGTCTTGTACATTAGAGATGCAATCCAGGAGAGATCGTAGACCGTGGTTGTGGCAGCCCGTAATCTGCCTTTACTTGCAGTTAATTATAGCTAGATATGTGTTGTGCAATGTCCTGTATTTCGTAATCAATGTAAACATAATTATCATTACAGAAGTTATGTAGTCACTCAGCAATAAACAATCAAACAAACAATACGCTCTTCATGGTAAATTCACATTAGCTCCAATGAACTGATTGCCAATGTGAATATTTTTCCAAGCCTATTGATCCGTATTCCATTCTAGCTATTTAGTCATTCACCAACATTGCACTTTCTAAGCTGTTCCCGCATAATGTTAAGGCTAGCACCGCACTAGGGTGATTCAAAAATACTGATTTTGACATAATAAATTCCAACAAAAGTAAAACAAAATCAGCAATTATATCTGCGAAGCAGCTAGGTGCTAAATATGTTTGTATGCAAAGACTTTCATTTCAAGTCAAAGATGTGTAAAATTTCTTTATATAAGTAAGCCTTGCTTATACAAACGTTTTGCATATATATAGATAAGAAATTTCCACATAGCTAGATATATCGCACGGCACTGCCTCGATTATCTGGTTGTAATTTGCTGTGCTGAGGAACATGCCAATCGCTTTTAATTTCTAGTTTCAAGTAAGCTAAGTTGTGCAGATGTCTTTCGTTTTTCAGTATTTTTTTATTTAAAGTGACTGCAATTGTTTGGACATGTTTGTAGGATTTATGCTCTGGAACTGTTTTATTTCAGATATCTGATCTTAGAATGGACAAATGTTTTATCTTGGATGAGGAAAACAGACGATTCTACTGGAAATAGCTCGTATGAATTGCGACTAGAATGTCTTGGTAAGTGAGAGCTAAGAAAGAGTATTGAGTCATTTCAGCAGGAACAAACTGATAGTAATAGAGTAGTAAGATCTATAGCCTTCCTAAGACACAAAACTGCCTGAAGCACTTTACTTAGAGAGATGATTGAATAGTCTGAAACTTGCAATTTGAATATCTTGCCACTTTTGACACGCCATAAACAATTTCGTTTCTTCTCGCACATTGCATAGTAGGACAAATTAATCCTGTGGTATTCTAGAATTGAACTGATTGTTGACAATATAAATACTGTAAATTCGAACATTTGAAATTGTCGTTGAAATGGGTCTATCTGGAAGGAGGGCCTATAGCACGTGCACTGAATAAAACAACCGTGCCGAGATCTAAGAACAATACTAGATAATGAGTTAATGACAAATCATCAATTAATCATCACTAAACAATGTCAGTGACAAATCATCCCTTGATCAATTCCATGGTTCTGAACAATGATTTCTGACAGTTTGAGGTTGTCATCAATTCAGATCGTATCCCATAATACTAAACGCGCTATGTTAATCTGTCTGTTGGTGTGTCTGTGTCTGTCTGTGGGTCTGTAAGTGCCCTCGAAACGCGTCCTCCGTTGAGCTCTTCTCCACCGAGATCGTTACTTTTCCACACTTCACCCATCAAGACGTATACTCAGAACTGGTGATGTAATTTGGACGGCAGAATACTTGGATAACACTATCGAAATGCTTTTCAAAAGTCAACAAGGATTGATTGATTGATTGATTGATTGATTGATTGATTGATTGATTGATTGATTGATTGATTGATTGATTGATTGATTGATTGATTGATTGATTGATTGATTGATTGATTGATTGATTGATTGATTGATTGATTTACTGATTGATTGATTTGATCGAGATGCTATGAGTTGAATGATCAAGTTAGTGTGTTGTTTCAAAACATAGGTTTGCATTGATTGTCAGTTTCCCCGAAAATAAAATTGTTCCTTCCTTCTAGACGTTACTCTAAGTGATGATCGAGTTAAAGCAATTTGGAATCTGAAGCAAATCAACATCAGCAGTCAGGTAATTAGCAGCTGTATTCATCATCGGTCGGGACTACAGGATATTTTCAAAAGACAACTATAGTGGAACCTGTCTATAATGGTCACCTTTGGGACCTAATGAAAATGACCTTTATAGACAGGTGGCCTTTCTGTCCAGGTTGATTTCTATAGAAAGTGTCATTTTGGGGTTATGAAGAGTTGTCTGCTCTGTAGAGGTGGCAGCTTAATACTTTTGGCCATACAATTAATTATCAACCCATGAGATAATGTCACAATGGCACTAATTATCCCGCTGGTTGAATTCCATTTGCCATACTTGCTTTAGTAACTCATCTCGCTTAATCCTTGTCCTGCTATTGACGTGTATACACGTTTTTGAAACAGGTAAAAAGTAGCAGCATATAACCAATCTAATAGTTGGTCCCTAGCGATCAACCAATCAACAATCCATAAAGCTACTTCAAGTCTTTGTTTAACTAGTTTTATGAGCAGGACAAGGGTTAATATCCCACATAGTAGCTACACGAGCAGCGATATGCACAAGTGGATAGGAAAGATGTGATGACCTTCTCTTCTTGTTGCGGGATCTATAAGTAACGCAAGTCCAAAGCGACAAAACGTACAATAGTAATTTGATATTACGAAGAATATGGATATTGTTTTTAGATAGATAGATAGATAGATATATTTGATCATGGAGACCGACAACAAATTTGGTACAATTACAATACAAATAGAAAAAAAAAATCACATGATCAGGATCAACCCTTA
>OFHS01006042.1:0-10712 GCA_900245855.1 Calvadosia cruxmelitensis | reverse complement strand
TGTATTTATTATTCATATTGGCGTAGCCCTCGAAATCGAGGTTGCCAATTATTCTGGAAGAAGAAGAAGAAGAAATTCGGCACTGCATTCATTGTTTCAAAAACATTTGTAATTTGTTGACAACTTCGAGCCCCTCAAAAACGAAGTACGTCAACAGCTCGCACGAAAGAATAATCGCAACAATTGTTCTTGAAACAATGTTAAAATCACCTGCTATCACGTTTGAGAAATTGAAATGTTTTGAGTTTGTAGCTGCGCCAAAAGGAGCCTGGTAGTTTTTGACTTGAGTCACTCGAACCAAGTAATACTTGCAAAGGCGGTTTTTGTAGCCTTTCAGGCTCTGTAGGCGAGCAGCAAGTCCTTCGCTAAAAATGTATATATTTTTATTTTAAAATATTTCAAAAACTTTTTCACGATTTCTTTTTCAAAGAGTCTTTTTTGTAGCAAACTTCTGCTCTGTGCCAGACATGTGTATTTCTTTTAAGAATTCAATCGATTTGTTTACTTGTCCGAACATATTTCCATGGAAATATTTCAGTTTTTCGAGAACTTCAAGATAAATTTGCTTAAAAGTGATTGGCCCATGGGTTTAAAAATCTCACATGTGAATAGTTATAAAAAAATCTGCTCCCTTTCTATCTTTCTCAAATCGAAAGACTTTTTGTCACCTCCGACCTTCAAGTTACCCGTCTGAAGAGACCACCTGTGTCAAGAGACCACTTTAAATGGGCTCTTGGGTGGTTATTCTAAGCTAAACTACCAGCAACCGTTAAATTATAACATTACTCAGAGAGCTGAACATTCAAAGAAATTATTGAAGAGGTACAGTACTGTTAACCTTAACCTGTAATGGCGGCCACCTCTATCGAGCAGCCACCTGTGTATAAAGGCCACTCTTCATTACCCCCAATATGATACTTTCTTTTGAAATCAACCAGGACAGAAAGGCCACTTGTCTACTTAGGTCATTTTCCTTAGGTCCCAAAAGTGACCATTAAACACTTTTAAAATGAACTGTCGCGCTTATTATTTTAATAAAGTATAATGTACTAGCGGCTACGCCGCCAGGGCCAATGGCAGGACTCAGCATAACGTATCTAAGTCTATCAGGTTGAGNGAGTGAATAAGATGGACGAATGATAACGCACCTATACGGCGGGCTTCGCCCGCCAATTTTCTCTCTCTCACTATTTTGCCGGGTAGGAGGTAATGTCAACGACACAGTTGTCTATCATGTCACCCTTATGTTTAAAACTATATTAAATGGTAATTTATTNTTTAAAAATAAAAGGTTTATTTATATTTAATGTATTTATATTGTATTCATTAGTTTTGAGTAGTTATCACACATTGCAATAAACAGTGATCTTGAAATGAGTTAATGAAGAAAGAGAAACAGGGAACAAGTTCCATGTCAATGCACCAAGTCACAGAATCAATAATTAGTGTAGCATGGGATACATCAAAGAAATACAACGGCATAATGGAGAATGAATAAAAGTATTGTGAATAGAAACAAATAACTAATACTGTGTTATAGTAACATTTATTTACTTGTAACCAAGGCTTATAAATACCATGAATTTTGAATTATCATAAAGCGTTAATTGATTAGGCTGTATTGCATTGCGAAGGCCCCATTTCATGCCGCGAGGCAGAAATTGTAAAGGAGAGTAGGAAGCAAGGATGAAACAATTCAATGCAGCGTGAAAGTAAATCAAATGGGTACAACGACAGAATAAGAAATGAATTTGACTACTGTAGCCCTTGCTGTAGCCAACAAATGAAGTGCTCTTCACAACTACAGGATGAGTACTTATAGAAAACAAACAGTATATAATATTAATTTATTACAGGGACATGTTATTTTCATACATTCTACTAATTTTGCATTGTAACTACATCCTCAATTTGAAGCCATTAAATGGAACTAAATAGATGTGTCCATTGTCTGTCTGACAATATTATTGTTAACGAGAAATTGAAATCAATTGTTCAGTAAGTAAAATAATTTCTTTAAAGAGCAACAACAAATTACAAGACAGTGCAGTCCTTAAAATAAATGAAGAGCAAGTAAAATAATATTGCTTTCCATTGCAACCATGAACAGCAGGTGCAGTCTATAAAGTTAAAGAAAGGGATAGTACAGATTAAAGTACAATCAGACTTGTTCCTGACATGAAAGTAAATAGTGTTGCAACTTGAAAGTAAACGATTTTTGTACGTTAAAACTCTCAACTTAGGCCGAGGCAAGAGTAAATGCTGTACCGATGAGAAATTTTATGAACGTACAGGCAACTGGCTAAACATAATAGAGCTGAAGTTTTCTTTTCCTATAAGCCATAATAATTATAGCGAACGATGGAGTAAACATCGGCAACAGTCTGCTTGACCGTTGAGCGTTACGTTAGTCCACAATCGTAGTACTGTTGTGAAATCAAAACAATACGTGAGAGTAAATTATCAGGCAATGAATAAAAACAGCGAGGCAGAAGCAATCTGGCAAATTAAATAAACTTTGTGCAAGGTCTTGGCCAACTGTAAACAACGTCGGCACTCGTGAGCGAATGCAAATGGCTACGTCGCTAGTAAACAACTAAACACAAACTGATAGGCTTATCTTACCGTGAGCAATTGCAGGAAGCATGAATGCAATCCTTCGTTTGGCCTATAAGCCCGTGTTACGTAGGAAACAATTAGTAAAGGTTGCATGCAGCCAGACTGAGCCAGCCAGTTGCTCAAATGATGGAAGGTGAAGCCAGCGTCACATCCTTCGGTCTCGCAGCTTGATCAGGTGAGGACAAAACCATTGTTCCGCGCACGAAGCAATAATAAATGGCGAAGCTGCGATGAAAACGTCGAATTTTAAACGCGAATAGCTACGCTGCTGTAGAGAAGGAGAGCCTGCGATTGCTTCCATTCGGTTAAGACGGCCTTCGTTTTGCGATTTTTGTGAAAGGGAAGGACGGAGAAGTAGCGATCTCGGCGGAGAAGAGTTCAACAGAGGACGCGTTTCGAGAAATTCGAGGGCATTTACAGAGCCACAGACAGACAGACAGACCGACAGACAGACGACATAGCGCGTTTAGTATGATGAGAATTGGTAAACTTCAAATTACACTATTAGGCCTACATTTTAGCAAGTAGTTTGTTTTTTAAAGTAGATATAGATATACAGTTTAGGAAGTAATTGTAACATATTGTAGTTTACTCAATTTTAGTTAATTACTAGTTCATTTTTATTTCGTTGTATTGCAAGTGATTTGAGTGTTGTGAGGGCCCTGAGTGAGAGAAGTCACTGACTTATCAGGTGCCCCTCAGGAAATAAAGATTATGATGATGATGATGATTATAGACAGGTTCACTGTATATGATAGCCGTAGTCAATCCCTCTTGTGCACTGTAGCATTCTTTCTGTCTTCTGATCAGTGATTGCATGAGGCGGTTGTTCTCTAGATGTTCATGATTGCTCGTTTAGCTTTAACGATACACTGCCGTGTGACCCGAGCTACAACTGATGGAGAATTAGCTCTATATTTTTATGTAACTTATGCAGGGCTGTAAAGTAACTAGTTACTTGAAAAGTTACTTTTTGGGTAACTTTTTAAGGTAACTAGTTACCTTTCACTGAAAATAACTTTTAACTGTAACTAGATACTGTTTTTCAAAGTAACTAGTAACTTTTCAAAGTTACTTTTGTTTACAATTAGTTACTTTTAAATTATAGATTATAGTTGATTGTGGGTACCTTTTAAGCCTCCAAGCATTCATGTATGCATATAAAGATTCCCAGCAGACAGTAAATTGCAATTATTTTAAAATACGCCTGTAAATTATACCTTCTTTCTTATGCTAACATCGATGAAAGTAGCTTTCAAAGTAACTGTAACTAGTAGCTTTTCCTGACAGGTAGCTAGTAACTTTTAAAAGTTCCTTTTAGAGAATAGTAACTTTGTAGAGTAACTTTTCATTTTCCAAGGAAAGTAACTCTAACTGTAACTAGTTACTTTTAAAAGGTAACTTTTACAGCCCTGAACTTATGCTTCTATAATTCGATTGTTATTTAACTTTTGGGTCTCGCGAACAAACAAATAAAAATGTGCTAAAGGGATAAACCATGATCATAGATTGGATTAAAATTGTTGCTCCTAACTTCTGTAATATATTGCTGTATCCTTTGATATGATCAAACATATATACTTAATATGTACATAAAACCATGTGAAAAAAATTTGAGTGGAAATGCAGAGGTCTTTCGTTATTCATCGGTAGGAAATTCTGTTAAATTTTCGAGTTTCACTTATTTTCACTAATACAGCTCAGGTCTTACATATACAGTGAAACCTGTGTATAAGTCACCTTTGGGACCTGAGGAAAATGACCTTTATAGGCAGGTGGCCTTTCTGTCCAGTATTACGTTTCAATCATATTGGGAATTTGAATTCACAGGGTTTTCCTAATCCAGTTTCAATTTCACAGGACTTTATGAGAATGTCTTACTGTTTATAGCACCTTGATTTGCAGTGAAATTGGACAACTTCAATACCTGGTGGCACAACAGCAAAGGCACAGCCTCCTCCTCCTGCACCTGTCAGTTTGCTAACTAGACGGAACTTGGCGCACATCTCTGAGATACGATTGATCGCTTCATGTCCCACGCCGAGACTATTTAACTGATGTTGATGAATCTGAAGCAAGTCCTGCAAAATACAAACACAGATTCGTAACCCAATTTCCAGCACAGTCGTAGCATGTAGCTTCTAAATGGGCTGATGCATACTGCAGCAATGCAGCTGCACTTAACAGCATATGGAAGATTTAAGGGCCATTAGTCAGCAGCTCCATTGCTGCTCAATGGCTCAGTCCCTCCCATCCAACAAGCATCACCGCCACGCTCATCATGGGCTGATGAGCTTAACTGTAGTGGCTGACGCGCGGTCAGTGTGAACTTGATGTCGTCATTGCGTAGTCACGTGATTGTAATAATATATAGCCGTGTCTTCCTGTAATCCCTCTCTTTGCCATCTGTACTTCGTCGTGTTAACAGCTTTGTCTGTCATCTAGTATCTACGCTGTGTCTCACGACATAGAGCTCTGGCACCAACGACCATATGTACTCCTTGGAACTCTGCCATCTCTCCCTGTCGTGGGACCAGCAACTTCTCTCTCAAATATATATTATGTGGAATGCGGAAGCCTCCATGTTCGTCTCTTCGTCCTCCACATAACCACATCCAAGCGTACCTCTAACGTCTTGTAGAATTCATTGATTGAGTCTTTTGGCATGTTCTCTTTTGTCGCTGAATTCAAAATACAACACCAGCTATAGACGTAAAGACAACATAATATATTTGCTACAGGGATAGGGAACTACAAATACTTAGATACTTGTAGCGAATTAGTATTTTACTACATATTTCAAATAGTAATTGTCGCAGTAGAGAACTACTTTTTAACTAAAGAAGTGTAGTTTTTAGTGAACTACTTTCGGATTTAGAACAATCATTTTAGCTACTATTTCCACATACAATTAGATCTGGATTTTGCAAATTCCGAGACGGTGTTACAGTGTTTCCACAAACGGCTTGAAAGTTGAGGTGACACTATCTACTAGAAATATATAATTGACTTAAAAGTATCATGATATAGCTAGTGATTGAAGTCTTGTTCGCGTAGCAAGTTGTATATTTTGCGAATAATGATGAAGGCCAAAATTCTTCTTTCTCATTGACTTTGTAAGAAAATGAGAGTAACTGTCGTAGCTAACTAGTTTATTTCTCCTTTAGTTTTAGCCGTAGCGAACAATATCTTTAGAGAGTATTTGTAATTGTAGAAAAACTAGAAAAAGAAAATAGTCAATCTACCACTAAATTAAAAAAAAGAATGAGGTTGTTAGGTCATCTTCTCAGAGCTGAACAACGGTGCAAGCAACTCATCAATGCGTTTTAAAAAATTCCCTCCAACAATGACTCGAAGAAGATGTTTTGCCAACTATGTTTCATACTTTGATATGTTGCGGTGTGATTTTGGTAGTTCGAGTTTTTCCGTTGTGCATAATTGTACGCTGTATAAATCTATGTGTCTAAATGTTGTAAAAAGGAGGAGAAATGGGCAGTTCAACTAATTTGTTCACTGGCCTGCATCGTCCAAACATATATAGGGCAACGTACGTAAGGCATATACAGCAAGCATCTTGGTGGTGTGTTTAAAGTGATCGGAACAGACACCGCTACATTGCGAAAAAAAGTCTGGAGACTGCAATCTGGAGACTGCAATGCAGCTATGCTGGGATGTTCGCCACGGTGGTGCCCCATGTTGCCTATCGAACGAGTTTCGTCTTGCACACGGACGCACTAGAGCCGCAAGCAGGAAAGACTTTGTGCTCCGCAAGTGCTAGAAAAAAGTTGGCAGCAACTCATCGTGCATCGTCGCTGCTGTCGTATACAACAAAGTGGCAAACACCCACCCAGAGGCTTTGTCGGAATGTCAACGCTCTGAATTCATGTCAAGAATCAGAAAAATGGATCTTACGAAATTTTTATAAAATTGTTCGATATTTTAGTACTCTTAGGCCCAGGTCAAACAGGCGGATTGCAGGAGAATCGAATACAATTCTCAATAAAATTCGCCTTGAGTTCGCTGGCAATTCGCCGTTTGACGCGAATTATATTCGACAACCCGATTTTATCCGGTTTCATTTCAAAATTCGCCTAGCCTAGGCGGATTATCCGCCTGAAGTGCGCCTTCGCGTCAAAGGGCAAATTACAAGCGAATTGAATGCGGCAGGGCTATCCCCCTCTGTGTTTATTTTAAGCAAACTGGCGGTAGAACACTAGCAAACTGGAGGTAATTGCTTCTTGCAATGTTGTAACCAGGGTAACGACGTCGAGGCCCGCAGATTCTTGCCATGAGATGAAGGTGTTTGCTGCTGATCGAAGATTCTCAAACAAAACATTTTCTTTAAGGAAGCTCATCACAAGCTATAACAAAATTATTTTCAAGAAATCGTTTTTGACGTCAACATTGATGCGCTTCTACTTCTCCTTTTCCTCTCATTAGTCACAAGTTCACTGGTCATATTGGCGTGCAGCAACCAGTCTGCAAAACCGGATGTGTTGGAAAGCGAGAAGCAAGGAGAATTCCAGCTGTGAATGATGTAAAAACATCCACAACTAATTTATATCCGCCTGTTTGATGCAAAAGAGAATTGAGTTCGCTCTTGGAGCGGATTTAATTGAATTGTATTCGATTCGCCAGAAATCTGCCCGTTTGACCTAGGCCTGAATTGTATTTGATTCGCCTGAAATCTGCCCGTTTGACATAGGCCTTAGCTTAAATGCCCTTTGCCGATATCATGTCTTAACTTCAGTATATTTTATTCTAATCACATATTTATTCGCAGTTTACGTTTTTATCTTACTTTAATGGATTTATCTCGGGATTCTGTAAAATATATCTTTTAGGTAACTGCATGCTTACTATCCCTGATATTGTATGTAGTAGAATATGAGAATGAAGATAAATTCATCATTCATCGTCATCATCATATATATACTGAATTGATTACCAACCTGAGTAGATCTTTGTAAGAACATCCTTCATCTCATCCGTGATACATTCCATGATGTCAAACACTTTAGAAATGATCTCTGGCATCTGAAATAATGATAAAGGAATACTTCTGATCATAGTCTACTCTGTCTTGTTCTCGAAGGCCGGCAGACAGTTGTCTGTTGTCAAATGCTGAAAAACCCATTCCATGCAAGGCCTAATCGAGAGTGCCTGTTTGAGCTTGTTGACAAATGCAAATTTCATTGCATACAATGAGAGAACTTTATATGAATACAAATGTAGTTATACAAAATCCATTACAAAGTCACTACAGTAAACCTGTCTATACAGGTCACCATTGGGACCTAAGGAGAATGACCTTTATAGACAGGTGGCCTTTCTGTCCAGGTTGATTTCTAAAAAAAAGTGTCATTTTGGGGTTACAAACAGTGGTCTTTATACACAGGTGGCTGCTCTATAGAGGTGGCCGTTAATACAGGTTTGACTGTGCATCATGTAGATCATATTCCATGTAAGCAACGTATGCGAGACTCAGCCTTGTGATCGTCCTCTCTCTATTCTTGATCTGTTCAATTTTGGTCTTGTGTGAACAACATCGCTAGTATTGAGTCCTCAACAGTAGCGCATTCCATTGAGACGTACCTTACTATGTAAAACACGTACAACTTCCACTAAACGAGCCGTATTCCGTTTTACATTGCTGTTAATGATGAGAACTTGCAATGTTGGAAAGCTACAGACAAAGGAAGCAAAAACCAACGCAATTAATTGTGAATGCAGTTACAGTAATGAATAAATTAATATTGTATTAAAACATGAAACCTGTTTGGTTGTTTTATTTCATTTCTTGACGAAAAAGGTAAGGTCAAATATACAAATACTATTCGCCGGGGTTAGGTCACACAGTTCATTGCAAATTAACCCTTGTTCTGCTCATAAAATTAGTTAAATGAAGACTTGAAGTCGCTGTATCGATTGTTGGTTGGTTGATCGCTAGAGACTGACTATGTGATTGTTTATATGTTGCTATTTTTGGATTGTTTCGAAAACATGTATACAGTGAAACATGTCTATAATGCTCAAAATTGGGACCTGAGGAAAATGACCTTTATAGACAGGTGGCTTTTCTGTCCGGTTGATTTCTATAGAGAGTGTCATTTTGGGGTTATGAAAAGTGGCCTTTATACACAGGTGGCTGCTCTACAGAGGTGGCCGCTACTACAGGTTTGACTGTACAAGTCAATAGCAGGACAAGGGTTAAGGCAATTTTAAAAAGCCTGAAGGAGCCGCAATGTTTTATGATCACTCTCACAGCTTACAAAGGATCAGCACAGTCTGCAGAAGGATGGTTTTGAACTATTGAATCTGCCTTCACATAAAACCTCTAACAAATCAAGCAGAATCTTCCTCCACAAAGTAAGCAAACACCACAACAAATTTTGCTTATCCTAAACGGTAACTAAAACCTACAGGTATTTCAAACGGTGCCACGTCTGACCGTAATTCATGGCATACTATTTTATTCGAGAGTTAACAACAATGCAAGGTCAGAAAAAAATAAATAAAACTTAATCTAACTAGGAAATACAATAATATCTTCAATTAAAACAAATACCCCTAAAACTACAACCTATTTACGAACTATTTACTATATTAACTACTATTTACTAACTACTATTTACTAACTACTATTTACTAACTACTATCTACTAACTACTATTTACTAACTACTATTTACTAACTACTATTTACTAACTACTATTTACTAACTACTATTTTCTAACTACTATTTACTAATTACTATTTACTAACTACTATTTACTAACTACTATTTACTAACTACTATTTACTAACTACTATTTACTAACTACTATTTACTAACTACTATTTACTAACTACTATTTACTAACTACTATTTACTAACTACTATTTACTCTATTTACTAACTATTTAATAACTATTTGGCATACTTAGATAACAAGGGCAAAAATAGGAAGAGATCCCGTCTTTTCTCTCTTAACGCCAAAACGCTCCACAAGGGAACGAGACGTAATCACCAAATACAAATTCAGATTATAATTAAATGCCTAATGCCCTAATGCCTAAGAAATTAGATGTACTGCTTTCCGCCATTTGTCTCTGTGCTGGGCCATGGTCGTTGCCTCTCGCTGGGTGAGAACCATCCGGAGGATCCCTGTCTTTCAACTTAGTTTATATCTCAACAGATGGAGTTGGTGCTACTTATCCTGCCCAACGGCCGAGCTTCACTTAGCACAAGGTGTAGCTTGATACATGCATACACTAGGCACAATTTAGTTATTGTTACAGTGAAACCTGTCTATAATGGTCACGTTTGGGACCAGAGAAGAATGACCTTTATAGACAGGTGGCTTTACTGTCCAGGTTGATTTCTATAGAAAGTGTCATTTTGGGAATATGAAGAACGGCCTTTATACACAGGTGGCTGCTCTATAGAGGCGGCTGCTTTATAGAGGTTACCACTAATACAGGTTTGACTGTATCGGCATAGAATTATGACAGCAGCTAAATAGTCAATTGACAGAAGCTAAATGGATATTTGCAGCAGCTAAAAGGAGGATACACCACGAAAAATAAATCATAATATCATCGGCTCTAAATCATAGGACTAACCATTTAACAGCTTGAGGGCCGCAATGAAGGGAAGTAGATAACGTATCAGATACAATTCTTGAAATAAAGAGATCTAATATCTAAGATTAATTGCTACTTACTACTCCAAGGTCTTTAATTGTCCACCTTTGAAATAAATGGCGTGACCTACGTAAAATGTAAAGTCAATATAAATGATACATACTAATTAACAGTTGGGTCAACAATTTGGCAGTAATAAGAATTGTGATCCAGACGCTGATTAAACAGTCACGTGACATGAGTTAACTGACACATGGTAGTTACATTTCTCTATTGTTACATTCCAATCTCCAAAAACTATTGGTACAGTGGAATCTGCTTAATTCGAATAACTCGAACTAGAAATTTAGTAGAATATCCTTTAACTCAATAGATTTTTTTGGTTCCTATAAAAATAACAATGACTAGCGGCTACGCCGCCGGGCCAACGGCAGGACTCAGCATAATGCATCTCAGTCTATCAGGTT
>OFHS01006041.1:0-10712 GCA_900245855.1 Calvadosia cruxmelitensis | reverse complement strand
TTCCTTTTGCATGCAACGTTTTTACCCTATTTCACAACTTTTTTGCGTTGATCCCGGTAACATTTTAAAAGTCGACTTTTTTTGAACCACCCTACAGTACAGTATAGACAATGAAACTCTGTTCAACAAAATTTTGACCGAACGTCGACTTAATCTTATATTGTTCTAAAATTTGCGCCGTTTCGAGCCACATTGTTCTTATAATAAAAAGTGTATCAGTATGTAATGACAAAAAACAAACTGAAAAACTCATATAACCAAATTTCCATATAATATTTAAATACATAGTACAAGTAAGTGTAATAACATTACCAGAATTATGACATCGCTGCCTAGTCAAACAAACCACTTGACTAACTATATAAGTTAACAAGAATACAATCATAAAAAACCTTCGACAAACTGATTCAGTTTTGAAATTATGAAGAAGCCTACATACAAACATCAATGATGTTACATCATACCATTCAAATACAATTGTATAGACCTGCTATAACCATATCAGTTTGCGATCAAGTCGACAACAGAGTTCACTTGTTCAGTGAGTTCTTCGAGATATTTCGCATGATCTTTGTCTGATTCATGTGAGATCTCTTGCTTTAAACGCCACGTGAGGTTTTTAAGTTTAGCAGTAGCATTATCTTGCTGAAATGCTTGCCTGCATGCATCAACGGATGCCGTCATGGCCTGAAGTGTTTTCTCAATGATGTCTTTGTCTTCACCCAACAGGAAGTCGGGTAATGCAGAACACCAGCCATGTCGAACAAGTGCAGTCTCCAATGAACTAAATAAAATATGCAAAGGAAAGTTTATTCATAGAACATACAAGAAAGCCAGTGAGAGGGTCCACCATTAATAACACATATCTGATTCCAGGAGTCAAACAGACCGACAGTCACTCTACTACAGTCAAAAGTGTATTTATGGCCACTTCTATGGAGCAGCCACCTGTGTATAAAGGCCACTCTTCATAACCTCAAATTTTGTCTGTTCAAATTTTGGCACCCGTTACTTATTAGCCAGTATACGTATATTCCTAGCTCTGGGAAATAACGTGGCTCTGGTGACTGGTTGTGCACGGTCTCCGAAGAAAACAGCACAGGGCTAACGCAAAAGCAGATCAAAGGTTGAATAATGCAAATTGGGATACAGAACCTAACAGAGTCGTTCCTTGAAAAGATCACCTTAAAACTGAGGTTTGTTTTCTGTAGGTTTGAGCAAATTATCATTGTGGAATGGGTACCTTGAATTTGCCTTGCTTGCCTTTGCAAAGCGTTGCACTTCAATAGTTGGAAATGTTGCCAAGGGAAAATACGCAACATGCGACGCAGCATAGCTGCTAGGACGAGCTAGTTATTATAAATTTCACAAACGTCTGTTGCTATGAATGTTCCCTTCTTTCATAGGACAAGATCAACATTGGGCACTATGCCTAAATGCTGAGGGCCCCAGGGGAGACAAGCTTTCTAGATTATCGGGTCACCTTCTGAAAATAAATTGATGATGATTATTATGAGTTTACACTCACGTTGTTGTTGTAGCTTGATTGGTTTTCGATGCAATATCTTTGGCAATATCACGTTGTTCAGAGACCAGATCGGCAATCAGGTTCATGGCTTTGATGCGAATCGGTGTCGTCTGTTGGTCGTCTTTCAATAATGTAAGAATATGTGCAATGCCGTCCAGTTTTGCAAATTCAGCTTGCGCTGCAGAATGGCCTCTAACCAGAGCAGACAAGGCAAATAAAGTGCTCTTCTTCAATCTCGGACTGTTGTCTGCCGAGAAGATGATGCGAACGAGATAATCCACTGCTCCGTGTTCAACGGCTTTGGACTGGACAAAGGGGTTACTGAAATAGGATAAAACAAAACTGCTTAGTTCACTCACTCAATTGAAAAGCCTCATCCAAAGCCAATCCACTGTTTAAAACGTAAAGGGGGGACCGAGGGTCAGCTTACTGCACACACAAGATCGGCTTGCAAATAGTCATATACGGAATGCAATTCAAAGTGATACCCCCGTCAAAGACATACACGGTATGTTTTACCGTGTATGGAATACATCCATCGCGCAGCTACAATACCACTCACCTTTGACAAGCACTGCCAAGGACTCTCGCAGCTTTTTCTTGCAAAGTAGCATCGCTATTATTCAAAAGATTGACAATGATAATCAATCCTCCAATCTTTTCCAAATCAACGCCGTTGTCTAACTGATGCACATAGTTCTCAAGGTTGTCTAGGGCTAACGCTTTGTCTGATGCAGTGGAAAGATCCTCAGTGATAATTGCTATGTCAGACCTCATAACATCCACGTCAGACTTCATTGCGTGGCCCATAAGGTGTTCTAGATCATTGCGGATCTCTTCCATGGAACGAAATTTTTTCTCTGCAAAACAAAACATTGAGTTTAGAGTTGGAGTTTTATTCAGAATCCAATAAGCATTTACATGCTTTTTACATGGAGCTATAAAAATTCGTCATGCTACACAAATTTCCTACGATTATCCTATAACATACAATACAGTAGAAATAATAATAAATTAAAAATGTATACCGGTATGTACAAGTGATATTCTACTTATCAGGTCTATTTACAACTCTTTAGCTAAATGGATGGAAATCGTTGATATTTTGCATCGATCAATTGTTGCTTTGATTGAGTCTTGAATGTTTTCAATGATGGCATCGACTTCAGTTCAGTGGGCAAATAGTTTCAAGCCATTCCTCCAGAATAATACCACTACAGGCCACAGAAAAGTGTTAAAGATTGCTTCTGATCCTTAATTAATGGTCGAATTCAATTGCTGAGCTGGCCCTGCTTATCCAATCTGGCCCTAATAATCCACCGATTAGTATTCAGGGGGTAAAACCATAGACAGCATCAATACCAATTACCAAACCACCAAAATGTTATCTCATTGCACTGTTATGCTTTCTAGAGGAGTTAGGCAATAGCTGCTTTAGATAAGTTGGACTGTATCGGTTCATCAATAAAGTGTTGGTCAAATCGAACCCGCTTTAGAACTGTTTGTGTATAAGGATGCTGTTCGAACCAGGATTATTCGAATAGATTCGAACCTGAATTATTGCTTTGTGATTCGAATCTTGGCAAATACAGTGAAACCTGTCTATAATGGTCACTTCTGGGACCTGAGGAAAACGACCTTACTAGACAGGTGGCATTTTGTCCACGTTGATTTTTGTAGAAAGTGTCATTTTTGGGTCATAAAGAGTGGTTTCTCGATCTTCAAAGCCTGGTTAAGATTAAAATCTTGTCTTTCAATTTGCTGTGGAAATATTATAATTATATTATATAGGCATACAGAATATAGCCCTACTGTCGTTTTTTGCTACAGCATGTCTAAAATGATTTACTACAGATACCATTTTGAAAGGTTTGAGTCGATTTGAATCATGACTGTCGAATAATCGAAACTCCGTACTTAGTCAAACAGCATCCCTATTTGAACCAATGCTACTGCTGCTCAACATATAAGATTTATTCATTTCTGGGCTCATATAAACATTATTCCACCCGTACCAAGGTGTCAAACTACATCAGAGCTGATGTGTGGAGTTTTAGACCACTGTTTGGCACTGCTTCTTTGTAATAGAGTATATCTTGCTAAATATTGGTTACAAAATCAGTCTTTTTCTGGACTTAACGGGTATGAAAAGTTCACTGGCCTATCACAAATAGGGATGAGAATACATGCTGCCTCATTGTGTATTTTTGTAAACATACCAGGTACCGGTGCATCTTCTGCACTGAGTTCTTGCACTGGCTCTCCATCATTGTGGAACTTGTCTCTGAAGTCTTTCAATGCATGCTTGAGTTGACTTTTACTAAAGTAAATTTTCCCGTCATCCTCGTCAACTTCGACAGGCTCATGATGAACAACCTTAGGCATCTTAGCCTCTGATTTATCTGTTTGTTCTTTCACATCATCTGTTGTTTCTGTCTCAGTTACCTGCTTGCCAGAGTCAGACGTACTTGTTGTCTCCTCCTTTTCTAGAATCTTTGCCTCTCTCTTTCTTGTTTGGAAATTGATGCGGACGTGCAAGCCAGGTGGAATAGCCTGGCCTTGCTTGATTTCTTGCCATTCGCGGCGAGGAACAAAACGCTCCACATTTGGATCTATATCCCCACTGAGATCTGCAACGTGTTCCAATTTGACGCGCCGATTGCCATCAGGGTTGTTGTCATTTGCAACATCTGTATCATCATCAAATTCAGACTTCAGTAGAATAACGCTAGTTTCATTCTCTAAAAAGAAAAAGAAAAAGGATCAATGACAAAATGTTGACCGTCAAATTAAGTACAATATAATCAAGTGAATACAATCCACAAAGCAGCCGTCGATTGGAACAGCAAAACACAATGAGCAAAGCAAGAATCGAGGAACAAATTGCATAATTGGTTCTCACTTAGACTGCTGAGTTTATTAGTAGTTATGATTTTTACTATCGAGGGCATACAGTTCAAGGGCAACGACAAGCTATTTTATTCTAAACAATTTCCGATAACATTTTCATGAAATTCTATTAGCAATCACACACATGTAGTTTGATCTATCGCGTCTCTTTAGTTGGGTGCCGCGAAGGGCGAATTTGACGTAGGGCTATATAAATGTACATTAGGGCTATCCAAAAGTTGACCTTTGAAAAGTTGAAACGTGTGTTGATCAAACGTTTGGGAGTCAAGTTGGCCTAAAGCACTGTTCCTGAGAAGGCCTACCTTAGATGGCTAAATATTCAGAGACTCATGGTTCTGTTTAAAAATTCTGTTACTTGACAAGTCAGAATACAATCTGTTTATGCTCATACCCAGCAAAGTAGGAGGCATCAATTTTCTGGCACTCTGCAGGTGATTTTGCATTTGAACAACTCAGATAGCCCACTGTACATTTGAATGTTGGAAAACGTCATTGAGAAGGGCCTATCCAAACTGAGGGCCTAAAGCACATGTTTTGAGTGCCTACCAGAGTCATTAAAATGTCCCTGCTGATACAGGCCCCACCTTATTAAACAAATTCAACGATCACTACATGAAAGACAAGTATCAATTCAAGAATGCAATCAAGAAAATAATTAATAATGACAGAAGTCATAAAAATAAAGCCGAAGCGTAAAAAAAGATTAATGCGACCTAAGTAGAAAAGAACGATAGGTATCAAGAAACGGAAAAAAACTTGTAAATAAACCAGCAACATTTCACATTGTAAAATAATTTGTATTCACCGTTTATATATCTGAAATATACTACTATCTATCTATCTCTATCTATCTTACTCATTGAACATCTATCTATCTCTTAAATGATGGCTACGCTGATGCTCCGGTTCTTTGCTCTGTTGGTTGGAAACGATCTCATCGGTCGAACAGACACTTCTTGACCCGTGTGTCTGTTCACGGTTTCCACCATCTTCTGTGTACGAGACTCGGGTTTCATACACCAGAAAAAGGTTGCTCCTGCCGGGAATGCGGTCTATCGGCAGATGATCGATATCACATATTGAATTGTAAATGTATTGCCAACTTGTCAAAATTTGTTAAATGTTTCGACAATAATCAGGACCTCATCGTCTGAGCTATATCTGATTTGTAAAATATATTATTCACAATAAAAAGTACAAAAAAAGTGTAATTAATTTCATGAGTAATTAATTCCTTTTACAGGCAAAGGAACGTAAGAGGGAATTAATTACATTCTTGAGGAACGAGTACATTTATCAAAACCACAATTACAAATTCCTTCTCAGTTCTAAAATAGCAGCAACTGAAGACAGAATCAAAACAGTTTTGCTCCGCGAGATGCGTTGTCTGCTTTCGTGCGAACTCATTCAAAAGACCAGTGCAATACGAGCCAAACAACAAAAGGACTGAGACAAGAAAGACGCTGTGAAAGTCATCAACTGTCTCATCTCCATAGCAACGAGACGGTGCTTGCGCAAGAACAATAGAGGTGTCTCAGACGCGTCACAATTTCTTCCTTGAAGGAGGCGCGAGCAAAATGGCAAAAGTTGGAAGTGTAGACATGTTCCACTTGTCTCCAGTTCCCTACGCGGACTCATATAGTAGGGCCTGATGGAATTAGGCTATTGGAAGTGCAGAAATCTCTCATGGTTTTTACATGGACTTCTTTGAGTTATATTTTGAAGGTTTGAGTCTGCTAAATCGTTATTCCGTGAGTCCAAAGCAGTTTTTCATAGGCACAACAACATTCGAGTTTTTGTCGCTTGGAAATATTAGGAGGAACAGTTGCTTCGTAAATTATTTGAGCTGATCACATTCAAAATCAAAACACATCATTGGAAAGTGCCCAATCTCACCAATGTGCTCGTATATACTTTGTTTATGTAATTCGAAAGCCAAATATTTCTCAACGAAAGCATTTTCTGCATGCCTTTTCGGGCTTTCATTTAGTTATTTCGGGCTATCCCAGCGGGCAAACTTATTCGATTCGTAGTTGAATCCGCGTCGTTTGTCGACCAAACGGTTGATTTCGTATCGATGTCACGTCAAATGTCGACGCCGCAAAACAAGAGGTCGTTTTTGCGTCGAGGCCTCAACCCGAATTCGACGATACAATGTCAACAATCGAAATTTGGTTGACGTACCGACCAAAACTCAACATTGGGGAATTTCAGATTTTCCCGCGCATGGTCCACAGGACGAACCTGGTTTCGGGTGCCGCAACCAGGCAACTCATTGATGTGCCAACCAATCAAATTAGAGAAATATATGATAACGTCAATCAAAACTTCGACTGGCAAAAAATATTTAGAACCGAAAGTTTTTGAGGTTCCCTATTTTCCGCTCTTTGGGCAATATCTACTTTGCTAATTGAAAGTATTTAAATTCTTGAGGAGAGATTTGCCAACTCAACTGGAGACCCTGGAAAGGAAAAGGTTGTTACTACTTGCTGCCCTTCAAGACTGTCCAAAAGGTAAATAAAACTTTCTTTGTTAAATTGACTTTGCGAATAAATTAATTCATGTTTGAATTATTTCCCCAACTCTTGTTTAGAAATACTCTCTCGAATCTCCTTAACAATGCTTGCTTATTTTCTGACATTTGTCAGTAATATTGAGTTAGCATTTCTTGATTTCTTTTCTTGTTCTTTACTTTAGAGAGCGCATTGAAGCTTCCCCTTAATGAATTATCTTCAAGCAACGGACATTACTTGTGGCCCAGAGCGACACAACAACTTTAAAATTTAGTCGGAAAGTGTGTTATAGACGAAGGAAGAGAAAAAAAAGAGCCATGGAGAAGCCACCAAGAAACTGAGGTTTCATATTATGGACACAACACGCAGTCTAACTTGTTAAATTCTGTTAAGTTTCTTTTTCTATTGAAATGTTGTCATTTCAAGTCATGCTCGCAAAAATTGTTTATAATAATGATTATGCTTGCAGTAACTTGCTGTGTACATTCTGCTATGTTGTTCTGTTATTTCACAGGCACAATAAAAGAGTGGAAAGAATTGAAGGGTGTTGTCTTTTGTGTTTATAAAAGTGTAAAATAGTACATGGAAAATATATACGAAAAATAAATCCGCAAGCGAAAATATAAAAATATTGAAACGCAAGTGTCGATATCGCGTCGGTGATTCGACGTCGGTTTGGTCGATTTTTATCGACGTCGATATTTCTTTCATATTCAACTACGAAACGACGCGGATCCGACGTCGGCAATCGACCCGAAATCGACCAAAATTCGAATAAGTTTGCCCGCTGGGTATGGCTATTTGACTCCATTCTTACATTTAATACCTTGCAAACAATTAATGAGAACCTGGCTCAGAATTCTACCCTATAGCAAGACATTCTTGGTTTGTACAGAATAATTTACAAATGGAAATAACTTACCGGCATCGCGGAACTCCTCTGCAACCGACCAACAACCAGTCCAAGCCAACAAGAGAATCGTAACCACACAAATATGGCGCGACGCTCTACTCGGATTTCGACGTGCCATTCCTTTACAAATCAACAAACCCCAAAAGACTATATCTAAGACAGTTCAATATTTTCTAGTAAAATAATTGAGTGGAACAGACAAAGTTGACCAGAGAGTTCTTTGCGAATATAACCGTCCGCCAAGCTAGAACTTCTAGAAGTCACTGTGAAATGCGAATGAAAGTGGCAGCCATATTTATACGCTTTCGTGCCCAATTCATCTGAGAGGTCGATGAGATTAGTCTCCATTTGATTGGCTACTGGTTGCTAAGTGACCATTCAAGTCATGACGTGTCAACATGTGCTTGCTGTCACGTTCTGGCATCAATTTGCGACAGATTACGTCAGCAATTATAATGATGCAATTGGGAATTTATGTTGCAAAATGCTTCGGAATCATCAGGATGTTGGCGATTATAAAACCAGCATGATCAGTAATGTAGTAAAGAGGCACCTTTACTTGTACAATATCCAACATAGTAGCTTTTCTTTTAACCTGTAAAATAAACAGCCGTGTAATTTTTAACCTGAATAATTTTTAGACTATATTTATTTAAAGCCATTGCTAGATTCTGCGATCTGTCCAGTGTATATATTTTATCACCGTATATGCGTGATATGAAACGAAAATAAAGGATTTTGATTGATTGATTGTTTGATTGATTGATTGAGGGCCAACAGGGACACAGGGCACTCCTTCCCCAAATGTCATTTGTACCATACTGACTTACAAAATGGAGAGCAATCGAATTCCACAACGTAGCCATCTCATCATGGCTAAGTGAAATTCTAAAAGCAGGAACTATCTTCTGTATACAATCCATTGTTGCTGATTCACTAAAAACGGCACAGAATACTATTTTAATCTTTTCGTTAATTATGTTAATTATTCGTAAGGCATGCCAATGTGATCTAGCCATAGTCTGTATAAGATCCGTGTTTCAAAGCCTCGAGAAGCTATGCACATTGTTTAGAATGTGCCACATTAATTCAGATCATATACTGTAAATGAAAGAGCATGATGCTTCTAATAGCCTATAATGCTGTAATAGAGGTAAGAATAGGGTGCTGAGCCATAATCAATTTATGATTAAAATTAGCAAAGTGGTTTCGGTGATTTCCTAAAAATGCAAATGCAAAACTTCTTTTTTTAGACAAAACGAGAGAAGATTTATGTACATCCTGAGACTAATCCGCTTAACTGCACCAAAGAGCCGCATTCTCTCGATGCAATGGTCTTTTGTAGCAGTCGCCACGCGAGTGTGGAACCACCTGACAGTCTGTGGAACAGTTTAAGAATTCAGCTTGGAAACACATTACAGCTCTCGATTGGGAGAAGAAAGCGCTGCTAGATTCGAATTGGTTGAGATAGCTGAGGTTTCCCTCGTTTTATTGTTTAAAAATAGAACATCCAGTATATTGTATTCAATTATGTTAACCTAGTGTTTAATGCTTTGTGTTTAATTGTAGCATGTCCTGTAGTTCGTTATGTGTAAATGTATAGCTTGTTTGTTCTGCATTATTCGTCCCAATGTAAACGAACAACGCTCATATTGGCTACGAATTGAAATAAAATCGAGTCCGAAACCGTGGATGGTAAAAATCAAATCAATTGGAAAGGTGGCGAAATCACCCTTTCCAAGGAAATAATGGTAAGTGCCGAAAACAGCGTCAGCACTAGACGAAAATCCTATACAACAAGATCCCGACAGTCCAACCACAGCCAACAATAGGACAGGCAGGCAAATGCAGGGAATCCTCAATTGAATTGTTTCTATTTCAATGCACGTTCCTTGGCAAATAAACTGGACCTTTTAAATGCATTATTGCTACAAAATGATTACGATATCATCTTTGTGACTGAAACATGGCTAACTGACGCATTACCAAATTCAATGTTGACATATCACACAAATTATGATTTGATCCGGCACGACAGAAAGACTGCTATCGGAGGAGGTGCAGCTATATTCGTCAAGAAGACTCTTGTTTTCAATGTTTTCGACCCACCGTCCCTGGAGTTTTGCACATCCTTTGAAGCTGTCATTGTTGACCTGCGATTATCAGGCAGCTATCAGCACCGCTTTGTCTGTGTCTATTATCCACCGTCTGCTGCAAACAATCAATGTGATGTCAAGCTATTATCTAATTTCATTAACGAATGTGTCCAAGCCTATGTATTTCCATGCTTTTTCGTTGGCGATTTCAATTTTCCAGACATAAGTTGGTCAGTTCCGGTCAGCGTTGGAAACTCAAACCACGACGAATTCCTTAAAGCAGTCACGAAAAATGGATTGAGACAAGTCGTACTTCAACCAACCCGACTCGCAAATATTCTTGACCTCCTTCTTTGTACACATCCTAGTAAAGTTCTCTCCCTTTCCGTGACCTGTCCATTTTCCTCTTCGTGCGATCACTCGTCCATCAAGTTTTGTGTCGACAGCTATGTTGTGATGAATCCTTCCAAGAAATCTTCCTTCCCCAACTTCAGAAAAGCTGATTATGAATCGATTCGCAGCTACATTGCTTCTATTGACTGGTTTCAGAAATTCATACAGTGTAACGACGATATTGAGCTTTTCTGGCAAGAAATTTGCGATGTACTTGACGATTCAATCTGCCGTTTCGTACAGCCTTCAAAGCAAAGTCTACGCCCATGTCATTACCCCAAGAACATCCGACTACTTGCACGTGCAAAGAAACATGCCTACCATAAGAAGACGTCACTGGATTCAAGATTGGAATACAA
>OFHS01006039.1:216-10716 GCA_900245855.1 Calvadosia cruxmelitensis | reverse complement strand
CTAGTCTCAAAACTAAAAACTAACGAAAAAAGTAGTTCGCTAAATTAGCAAACTAATTTTAGTTCGCTATTTACACCCCTGGAGACAGCAAACAACAAACACTGCGAGTGCCTCATTGCCAAGAACTTTGAGCACACTGATTTTCATTCAAGAAGGCACAATACTATATATTTACCCGTGTTCACCAAAGTACTGCATAATTTTACTTAAAGTAGAAAAGTAATGCCATTTAAAACTACTTTTCTGAGAAAAGTAAAGTTATTTCAAATAACACGAACGGTAATAAAAGTCAGTTAAATATTGTCACTGGCAGCCAACTGTGCTCACATTTAAAGAGTTGGGAAACCACGTGATTCCTGCCAACCGAGACAACTGATAAGACGTGATTTTTAGGTCTAAACCGCGAGTCAAAACACAGCTGGAACATCCGATATCTGTTGTCTGAGAAACAGAAGGACAGTGTCCTTCAGTTTCCGAAAAGAAAGTAATTTTCTTGGAGCACTCGAAAGTAACAAAGTAAAAAAGTACTTTTCTGAAAAAATATTTAGAAAAGTAATTTAAAAATTATTCTCCAAAAATGTTACTTCGTTACCAGTAAATTACTTTTTTTACTTAAGTAAAGTAACGAAGTAAAACTACTTCGTTACTGGCTAACACTGATATTTACAACGCGTGACTATACTAAACTACCACTGAGGCGCTGACACACTCTGCCACCAACAATATTCAACACGTAACGCATATAACAAGGTGACGCCACAACACTTGACACCTTGTATGACACCATAAACATACATTCACAGACACAAGACGCACACATCACCCAGATTTACAAATTTTAATAAAAACACATCGCCCAGCAAACAAGCAACAGAACGCGAAGACTATCAAAACTACAAACCAGAAAACTTGCATAACTATTATGTTCAGCTCTGCCAAATTATACTGCAATTGTTTGCTTTTTTTGTCTGAATTGATAGGTTCAAGATGCCATCCAAATTGCCAAATCAGCATCATCATGCCAAACAAATGCCGTTGTTCTGTATGCTAAGCAGGTGCTTTGCTTAATTGTTCATCTCTTTGTCCTTTGAATCAATCTTATGACCAATAAGACAGTCCCGTCTCTGTAACGTTTGTCAAACTACCACACATTGTATAGTGAAACCTGTCTATAATGGTCTCCTTTGGGACCCAAAGAAAATGACCTTTGTAGACAGGTGTCCTTTCCGTCCAGGTTGAGTTATATACAAAGATTTCCTAATGACTTAAATGTATGCCGTAGCCAGACTTTAGTATTTCTAGAAACAATTGTGCAATTGATAGATTACTGGTTGATTATAAATTTATTTAACAGGCCTATGTGCAATTTAATCTGATTTGATGTATAGACTATTAACCTATTGTCCTGGCTGTTTAATGGATATCCAAGAAATCAACTTTGGCGCTGTTCTAATATGATTGCTAGACCGACCAGTGTTCTCGAATTATCGGGATAACTGTGATATGCTATCTGTGTACGACAGTGAAATGCGAGTTTAAATAAATAGATTGATTGATTGATTGATTGATTGATTGATTGATTGATTGATTGATTGATTGATCGTTGGTCTTATACTGCATTTAGGTTTTGAAGATCATTAGAAACAGGTCATCTGATGATTGCTTAGATGAGCTTGCCAATATTCTACTGAGTGCACAATGTCAGGTAAGGACCATTTATTACTGCTTTTATGAATAATGCTATGTACCTTAGCAGCTCTTTGGAAAGTATTTTATTGTTTAAAGAACTCTGAATGTAAGATGACAATGAATTAGAAAACTAATTTACCACACTTTGGCATTCATATGTAGCACTTTAAATATTTAAAACTTTGGCAATTTATGTGGGGACGACTTATGCTTTCCAGAATGCGATAATTTTTTTATCAACCAAGAAACCATCACAACAAGACATCGATTCGAAGATTTTGGTAATAATTTGTTTTTTAGATGAAAACACTCTTGCACAAAACTCTGAGTAACAGATCAAGCTTTTTCATTTTTGAGTCAGATATTCTATTTAATGCTCTGTAGTTGTGCATAGGCACATGGTAGCTTTATCCTTACACTATACACTATACACGACTGTTTGATATATCGTTGATGTGGTTTAGCGGGTGGTATGCGTGGTTGTAATTTGTAAGTCAGGCTAGTTACCTTCGTTTAACAAACTGACATTTAATTAATTATTGTTTGACCACAACTGTTGGATGTTGCATACGTGTAAGACTTGAAATTATGGTTTATATATAATTATATTTATAGTTATATGCAGCTTGCTTCCAGTGTCAAATCTTCGGTGTGATTTTTCCCTTCCCATCTAGGCATTTCTGATTGCATGTGACATCATTTCAGCAGAAAAGCTTCTTCGCAAGGCTCCTGTTTACAGCGTGGCAGATTCGCAACGAATGAAGCCAGTCAGTCTCTCAAAACAGCCCGGGGAAACACTAGTGGGTGACATAATTTATTTCGATTATATTTTTGAGCTAACTGCATGTACGAAATAACATGACTCTATTTATAGCCACATAGCAATATATACTCAGCATAACACCTACAGATGCAGAACGCGATGTTGATAATTAAAATAATTTAAATAGTTGTAATGCCATGCTCTTGCTTGCTTTCCTAGTTCTGTTTTTAGGATAGGAAGTTGCTTTGTTATAAAAGAAGAAGTATTTTTGTCATCTAGTCTTGGGTCATTCCCTGTCAAAACGCCCAAGATTGACCCTCGTCCTCTCAGATTTTAGTAAAACTTCATAATCCGATCGATACGGTCAAGAAGACCTCAATTGTAAAATGCGCCATTTCAGTTTAACCGGCCATTTGAAACACGTTTTGCTTTAAACTGTGTGCTACACACGAACCACAGAAATAGTTCAAATACCAGCTGAAAGCTCTTTTGGCGCTGATTCGACTAATGTGCTGAGATAACATAAAGGAAAATTTGCAAAGCTACAATGGAGAATAATTTTCAACTTTGGCAGGTTGTTGACTACCAATTGATCAGATGCGTAATAAAGATTGCTGCTGTATTCAGTACAAGCATGATGAGATTGAGATTTCTCACATCAGATTAGCTATGTATGTACGTAAGCATACGAGCTGATAAGAGTAAAATGTTAAACCTTCATCTTTGAACATCAGAGTTGTTATGTTGCTTGATATAGTCAAGTTAAAGAGGCTGCATGTAATTGAGACCAGATCAAGCCATAGCTGTTGTAATTATATTTTTTGTGATTATCTTAATCAATGTAAACATCACTCCTGTCTGCACACGTGCAGCTGTATCTCGTATTATATCCACGTGCTCTGTCTAATGGCATTCACTTGAGCTTGTTGCCACTCACACATGCAATCCTGTGTCTCCTCAATGTCGCCATCCTTTAGAACATAGCAATAGCCATCATCAGTTGATAGTTGCTTCACTGCTTCTGTTGTAGGGTGCGACTGTCAAATGTCATCCGGTCACTGGCAGAGTGGCAATCGCACGCATACTACACGGTGGTTCTCTTCATCGCAATGGTAACTCTATCATTATTCTGAAGAGAACATAGCAAATTGTTTTTCCAAATATGACTTAGTTTTCTGAACAAAAGATTTGAGGTACTGTTGAGTCCCGCTTACTCAATCTAAAGTGACGCATCCAAGCAATAACGACAACGCAATGATACCGGCTCAGCGGTCAACCAACAACTGTCTATTCGTTAAGACGCTACAGAATATATATTACATGTAAAAGAGGCTCACATGAAAGTGAGGCACAACACTCGTCCTCTTCTCAAAAGATGAACAAACAAATCAAACAAATAATTATATAGAAAACGAAAAGTAGATAATTATGAGTATTAGAGTTCAATGTCCAAATAGAATTAAGAAAAATCAGTGGGTCGAGGGATTGGAAGGGTCGAAACGAACAGGCGGCCTTACAGCTCGACCTGAACAGGCGAAGACATGCCAGTACATCTCTTTATTTGTTGAAGGCGAGTTGAATGTTGGTGATGAAATCATTGAGATCAATGGAATAGACGTGCAGGAACTGTCTTTGGATGAAGTTTCTGCTTTGCTTGTGAGTACAGATTACAATATGCTGAATGAGTGAATGTTGAATGAAGAATCATTGTAAAGTACTGGCTTGAGCTGTTTGTTATGATAATTTTCCGTTGTGATCTAGTGTCGATCTGTTCTGATTTCATTTCATCATCATTGATAGTGTTGGTAAATGTCAAGCATACATGCCTCATGCGCATTTCTGTTGCTGTCTACGTTTCCTCCATCCTTTGAGTTCATTATTGTTTGCTTTCGTTGAGTTAAATACCGGTATCATTTTCAAATATGATAACGTTTTTGAGTTGCGATTTGGGTTGGATGCACAGAAGGCATGCCCTGCAAACTTTAATGTCCTCTTGACAATTATCCATTTGATTCGATACATCGATAGATTGTTGTAAAAGCTGGGAAAATAATTTCCATATCATATGATCCAAGGAAATGTCAATGTCATTTAGAGCAAATTTCGTTGATTTAATTGTTCATATATCTGCTCTGATATAATCTAATATATCGGTATATTGGAGCGATACAAAATATGCCCTTACAGTGTAACCCCGATAATATCACATCCGTTAATATCACAACCCGCTTAATATCACTTCAGTTTGAGAACCTAGCTCTGTCTGAATCAACTATTTGTACCCGCTTAATATCACGACCCGCTTTTTATGGTCTCCCAAATAATCAAGCTAATTTTGCTTATGGGATGACCTTGATCATGTACTGTATTCACTATTTACTTTGTACTTAATTAATTTTCTCTCTTGTATGTTGTTTTACAATTAATGTGATCAAAATAGATCTATCTATCTATCTATCTATTATCACGATTTTTGGCTGGAAAACCATAGTGGTATTAACGAGGTTTCATTGTATTGTCCCCAAATGAACGAATCCAATAATTATATTGCACTATCTTGAGCTTATGTTGTAGCCTTTGCCTTATAGAGCTTTGAACCTGGTGAGATGAGAATGAAAATCCTTCCATCGATGGACCTTCCCAAGCTGAGAAGTGAACAATACAAAGTGTTTGTTAGGTCGTGTTTTTCATACAATCCTATGACTGACCCTCACATTCCGTGCCCTGGGGCTGGATTGGCATTCCAACAAAGAGATATCTTGGAAGTCATGGATACAAATGAGCCAAGATGGTGGCAGGTAATTAGTATATATGAATTGGATTGTTGATTTTATCATTATGGTGACGTTATTAAAGTTTTTAAATTATGTCATTGTTGATGGTGTTGTGTTTAATGGGGGATTTTGCATGGTGCACAGTTTTGCACTGTAGTCGTGTGCGCCACTCTCTGTTTGCTAGACACAGGCCACATTCCTATGGTTTGAAAAAGAAAAACCCTGTAACTCTTTTTCCCAGGTTTCTAGTATGGCATTTAGCACACCGATTTTTCAAGTTCAATCAGTGGGGTCAGACTTGGCACTGACCCTGGAAATGAAGTTATTTATTGCTGATTTACTTTAACTACTATTCAAGATTTGTGGTTATATGATCAAAAATATTTATCATCGGTATGTTTGTACACTAGGCAAGAAGAATTGGCGATAAAAGTATGAAAGTTGGAATAATCCCAAGCAAGAGATTACAAGAGAAGTATATTTCCCTTATCGCATACGCATTGTATTGCAACACAACTGAAAATTATCCCAAATATACTTGTTTTGTGACTCTGCATTTTAACCTCTGTTAGGCGTCTTGCATCTCGGCTGTGGATTATGAATGGAAGCAAAGAAAGTTTTCTTGGTGAGGGAATGAAACATTGTATTCAACAACACCAGAGAACAGAGTAATATTGTATTTGTTTAGTTTTATTTTTCTTTTCTAACACCCAGCTATTCCATACTCCAGAAATATAGCTGAAAACAATCTGCTATAGTTATCATTTCCAATCTATAACTCTATGAAAATTATGAGAAAAAGTTTGAAAACTGTGAAAACAATATGAGAATTAGAGCGTTCACATTATATTGTTCACTCCATGCTCCGTGCCTTTGTGTTACTTCGCTCATTTTACTTCTGCCATTTTCAGATGACTCGTTTGCCAGTACCTTCATGTCAACATCAACATTATCAAATGAACAGTCACTGATGTCATCAATTAGGACAGATGATTATCCCACAAATAATCAAACCGGAATTCCGTCAGAGCCGAAAAAGAAAGGACGAAAGAAGATGCTTTATGATTCATATGATATGAATAGTAAGTGGTGTCTTCTCAAAATGAGCTACAAACCCTCTAAAGAACAACATAAATCAATATAAAAATGATAGATTTTTGACCTCCATAGGACAGCTACAGTGAACCTGTCTATAACAGTTACCTTTGGGACCTGAGAAA
Organism: Calvadosia cruxmelitensis; assembly: GCA_900245855.1. Lineage (NCBI taxonomy): Eukaryota > Metazoa > Cnidaria > Staurozoa > Stauromedusae > Kishinouyeidae > Calvadosia > Calvadosia cruxmelitensis. The sequence goes on along the minus strand of OFHS01006039.1, from coordinate 4,270 downwards.
ATGACCTTTATAGACAGGTGGCCTTTCTGTTCAGGTTGATTTCTATAGAAAGTGGCACTTTGGGGTAATGAATAGTGAGGCCTTTGTACACCGGTGGCTGCTCTATAGAGGTGGCCGCTAGTACAAGTTTGACTTTAATCAATATTTCACTTCATGACATCTAATTGAGTGTGAAGAGACCCTATCTAAGGCTATGCTCCATCACTATCCTACAAATTGTTCTAATTTGTATCATATGACGATTTTTATTGTATTTCTTTGTGTTTTTATTAGAGTTTTATGCCCAAGAGCTGATGACATATGAAGAAGTTACACAAGTGACCCCTGACCCATGCCGCCGCCGTCCTGTCGCATTATTAGGTGAGAAAGATAGAGGATATGCATTTCCTGGAACCTGTTTATCGAAGTCCAATAATACGATGACAATCTTACTTTAATAGTTCGTTGTTTTTCCTATTCACAAATGTTTGTGAAATAAGCTTGGAATCAGCGCCTAAGTCATGGCACTTTCAGTGACTTTCTCAAAATTCTGAATCTGTGATTTTAATTCAGTAGTAATTGCTTTGAAAATGACCTTTGTTTGTACAGGCAAGACAAATCGGAGATAAAAATATGAAAGTTGGAGCAATGCATATTTTGATATACATTTGTATATTTTGACTAAGAACTGTTTGGATTTTCCTATATTAGATGGGACTGTGTAAATTTTTGCAGGTGCGCCTGGTGTTGGATGCTCAGAAATCTGCAGAAGATTAATTGAACTGTGCCCTGACGAATTCAATATGCCAAAACAATGTAAGACATTTGTCTCTGTACAGTCAAACCTGTATTAGCGGCCACCTCTATAGTGCGGCCACCTCTATAGTGCAGCCACCTGTGTATAAAGACCACTCTTCGTAACCCCAATATGATACTCTATATAGAAATAAATCTGGACAGAAAGGCCACCTGTCTGTAGAGGTCATTTTTCTCAGGTCCCAGAGGTGACCGTTATAGACAGGTTTCACTGTATTGTTGTAATGAGCCAGGTCCATGCAATGGGTCTGGCTGTGACGTCACCTCACCTTGACCCGCTGTGAACCCTAATAAAGAAATCACTTCTGAATACAATTGCACCGCATGCAAAGTTTGTGCTAATTACATCTGCAATTATGTTCGTGCTGTTAGGTGTCACATCGGCAATTGTAGATGATGAGTGATTTCTTAATTAGGGTTCACAGGGGGTCAAGGTGAGGCGACGTCACAGCCAGACCTATTACATGTGAACTGGCTCATTACAATTGCCTGTTGGAGCTGTACATTACTACATTTTCTCCATAAATGAAGCTAATTTTTCAACCTACAGTATTTCCATCAAAGTTTAAATTTTCATCTCTTTCATCTTCCTGTCAAATTGACAAGTTTGGCCGAAACAGTATCTACATCATCTGTGATCATAAGCTTGTAACTTTACATGTTCCAATTAAGAAAAATTAATTTATAACAATGCAATAATTAGTACAACCTACAGAGTCAACAGTGTTTTTGTATTTGATTATAACATGGAGTTGAAAAGATTTACAGTCAGTTTTATTGTGTTTCATTTTAGCTCGAAATTACATCATAGTCACCTAAACATTAAGACCCTGTTTACAAAGCAGAAGGATGCTCCCAGTAAGTAGGATGGTCCACATTCCGAGACAGCAGCCGCCTTTGTCTGCAATTGATTGACAGGTCAATTGATATCATGTCCACTTGCTAGGATGATCCCACTCTTTGCATTTTCAAGACATAGGGAGCATCCTACTTACTACGATCATCCCCCTCCTTGTTAACAGAACCTAAATGCTTGAAGAATGAGATAAGGCATTTTAGAAAACATTTCAGTTTGTTTTGATTGAATTCTGCCATTTTAGGGCCTGAAGGTAGACAAGTCCTTGACTTATTGAGTTACCCTACTCAAATAAAGATGATGATGATGATGATGATGATTTTTGGTGTTTCTGCCTAGTCCCGTTTTGATTCCCAAGCATTGCTTTGTTGTCTTTCCCGTGTCAATCCATAGATACATCACAACAGAAGGGCACCCCGTTTGGCTATCTCCTGGCTAAAAAGAATGCCATCGCGAAAGAAATTCAACAGAACAAGATGATAAAGCAAAAGGATCGTCACGGCGAATTGTACGCTGTGTCTGTTGATTCGATCTACGTCACTCAGGACGAGCAGATGACGTGTCTTTTTGAAGTTGATCCTTGGGTAAGGGCCAGGTTGATTTATAGTTAAGAATGTGTCTAATACCCCAGTTAGCATCTTATGTGCCCAAGGATTCCAATCGCTACAATCACGTGCTAACGAAATATCTGTAGCAATATCAAAGAGAAATTTCATCTCATGACACCAGTCTAACCTGAGAGATTATTCCATAGAATGTTGCAATTGGTCTTTAACGGAGGTCGTTAGTGCTCAAAGTTTACAGTGCATAGAAATCGGTTTAACTGTCAAGGAACAACAGCATACGCTTTGGATACTTACTGGATAAAATGGCCCTGTATACAATGTGAACTGTCTCTAAAGATATACAGAAGTGATCTTGTGACTGTATGAGTATTAGCCAAGGAACCATTGTTGTGCATTCTGATGATGAGCAGTTGAGCACAGATGAGAAAAGATATTTGTAAATAGCAGGATGATGGAGAAGAGATATTGCATCAGCATTGGCGTAAAGCATCACCTCATACTACTACAGTGACCAGATTGTCATTTCTTTGCATTTTTGTATTATTTGACTTGATTTTTGGAGTTGTTGATTGAACATCTATTATTTGTCATTTTTAGTCATTGGGTGCGTTGAAGAAATGCAGCTTCATTCCTTTCATCGTCATGATAAAGTGTCCAACTTACGAGTCCTTGCTGGCAACAAGACTCACGGACAATTCTCCAGATTCTGAATATCAACGGACGTTCTCGGTAAGAGTGCTTTGTAACATCCATCAACATAAATTGACATTTTGCTGTCGTGTGGTAACAGCTCACTCCTCTAGCAATTCACAACTTTCAGGCGGATGGTCTGCTGCAATAAACTATTATTTACAATAGAGAACTAATTGCGATTAAAGTCACAACACATTATTATGGGTGATACCTTGTCCAAAATCACAATGGGTCTAGCAAGACGATGTGGTCTAGCGGCTAGTATGTAAGGCTGCCAGTCAGAAGTCCAAGGTTCGACTCCCGGTCCAGCCGACAGGTATATTCCTTATGGCTTCTGTGGTTTTATATGCCGAGGACATGAAGGGAGACAAGCCATTGGCTTATTGGACTACCTCGTAAAACAAAGTGAAATTTACATCTACAACAAGACGGCTTCCACTTCAGAATGTTATACAGTACACGCATAACTTGACTTTACCCAGGACTGGCTACAGTTGTTCGTAAACATTGGCATGCCAACATAGCATTCATAATTGAAGTATCACTTTCTTCGACAGGAATCTGATTTTCTGGAGATGATTGGCGCATCTCGATTAATCGAAGAACATTGTGACCATAACATTGATATCAAATTGATCAATGATAACCTTGAAACGACCGTTAATCAATTATATCATGCCATACGTCGATTGTCCGTCGAACCGCAATGGGTTGCCATAAACAATTCATGAAAGATACCAGAAGACGTGTGAAGTCTCCTATCAGAAACCACTGATGGAGAGACTGTAATGGCTCAATTCAATGAGCACAGTTTTAAGGTTTTGAGCGTACTAGTTATTTATTAACTTATCATCACACAGATGTGCCACAGCATGATGTAAAGTGATCACTGTTGTTTCAAATACATTGCCAGATTATCGCGTTGACTTACGAGAGACAGGAAAATTCCTTGTTTGTGATATCCTCTGATGTTATTGCACAAAATCGTTCTTTGTTAAAAGCTGGCATCTTTTTGACTCACGGTTACTATGGTAACGTGACGTCTATGCTATGAGAGGGGGAAAACGGAGTGTTTTTTCTTCACAAGCTCACATCATCTATTTTGCGCGGACTAGGCTGCTTTGCGAGAAAGACAATAGGAAGA
>OFHS01006038.1:0-10716 GCA_900245855.1 Calvadosia cruxmelitensis | reverse complement strand
AAATCAAGTCAGAGCTACTAAATACAATACAACAAGCGGTCCAAAAGTAAATATCTATTACAGAAATAGTAGAAACATCTGCCAAACCAACCAACCAACCAACCAACCAGTCCACTAATCAACCAATCAACCAACAAACTACCCTACCTGCCAACCAGTCAACCAACCGGATTAATCACTAAATTTACTAATCAATAAATAACCGATCAAGATGGTTCCATTGTATGAATGAAATTACCCATATTCATTTCATCGCGTCAAAGATTATTTGTTTGCACCACAGTTATATCCTTCCTACATATAGTTCTCCTAGAGCCTTCTCTTTTGCACATTCTTGAGGAAGAGACAGACCGCAAACATGGTCGTACAAATGAAAGATTCCACTATATCGAACAATAATATAAAATGATCAAACAAGAAAATCAGACAAAATCTGCAGATCAATGGAAAATTACCACCCTGGATGTCGTAAGAACAGAACATCTAAATAAAGTTATGAATTACTTCATCATCATCTTACGTGGAGGCTCGCTAAAAGCACAAGGTCCTTGGGTAAGCAATACATCATCAACAGCAATGTCAGAGCGGCGGCCATATCCCAGCACAGAGACAAACGAAATCTGCCAATCAAAATCAAAGAGCATAAATTAAATGGAAAACAAAACAACAGCATAACAGCATAACCTTTGTAACTCTGACAAGTAACGTCATCGGTTACATGTTCTTCAATTGTTTTTGTATCGTCACTCAAAGTACAAAGTCACCATTTGCAAGTCCATGGTCCTTGTTTGTCGCTGTGTTGGCTGTTGCTTGCATTTTTTTAAGGAGTGTGCACTGAAGCAAGCTGTTTTAAATGATAGGAGACCAGACTGTTTATAGCAACATTAGTGTGATTCGAGGGCATTGGTGTCATGCAGTACAGATTCCTTGCTCCAGCAGATGTCAATAATCTAATTTCAACAGCTTGTTATCATGGAGAATGTATAGTTGTGGTATTAGCAGCTTCGAAGAAGGAATCTTGCTCTTGGATAGTCATTTTTCAATCTGTTTACTATACTTCCAAGGCAATTCATTAAGCAATGAACACAGATCTTGGCTCACTCTTCAGCTTTGACCCTATAGCTACAAAGACAACCCCCCTCTGTAGCGTTGATGCTCCTCTATTGTTCGTAGCATGTGGGGGAATTGGGAAAATTATCAACTTCCAATGCATGTTGACGCTATTAATCCCGGCCGTCAACATAGCAGTGATTGGTCATCTTTGTACTTGTTGTGTTATTAGCTAAGCATAGCCACGTTAGCCTCTGTATGATGTGTGAACTATGCCTCATGGCGAGGCTGGAAGAACTCATAGTTTTAGCACCAAGATGGCGGCTTTAGATTGAGCTCGTTCTCAGAATCTCAGACTCTTCTCTTGAGTGATCTCAGCACATTACAGTACCGAGCTTAGGGGTGGGCCCGATTAATCGATTAATCGTTTTGGCCTCGATTAATTGCTTGTAGTTTCAATAATCCATTAATCGTTCATAAAAATGAAGGGAATGGACCGCATTCTTTGACGCTGCTATTTCATGCTTGTGAGTAGTGTGTTGTTTTTCCTCTCTCGCCTTTTCGATTGCGCCGCGGTCTCGTATATGCAGGCCTGTTGTCACGTTGTTTTGAACCGGGAGCGGAACACGCAATGAAGCCGACACAGTCGGCGACAGCCTCAGCGCTTTTCGAGATTGCACTCGCTGAATGATTTTCACGCTTGCGAGGTGCCAGCGGAAGGATAATCACCAAGGGGTATTGTTTTTAAAAGCACTTGTCAGACGTGTTGTTTGCCAAACTGACTCACGAAATATCAGCATTGTTCTCAAAATGCAGTTTCACTGTCACAATTAGCTGATTGAAGATTAGACTTTATTTGATCGTGTTGAAAGTTAAATTAATGGTTAATTCTGGAACTCCAAATCAGCAACACGCCAACAATGTAATGAATACAGCAAATTCACGTGAGCGCTAGTTGAGATAATAATTTTAGAAACACTTTAGTCTTTAGGGCTGCAACATATCCGCATTATTAACACCCTCTTCCTGCAAATGTCTTCAAGAACTCAGGAAAACATGGCGAAACTACTGTAGCAGATGTCGCAGTATTTACGTGTCCGGCGGCGCCAACGAAGTGCCGGTCCATTGAGGTGTGAGGTGGTTACTCATAATCTCCTACAGGACTGTCAGCGCAGCTAATTCAGATCATTTCCATTCAGGATGCCGCGCAGCGATGTTTGGGAGCATTTTACGGCTGTAGATAAAACAAATGCAAAATGTGAAATTTGCAGTTCGGTTTTTAAATATCATGGCGGAACATCAAACTTGTGGCAGCACTTGTCGGGACGTCACCCTACAGTAGATCAAAAAATTTTACCTGGTGCTACTGGCTCGACATCCTCTATTGAAGAATTTCTTGTGAAGACGAAAAAGATGAACCCGCGGGGTGCGCAAGTGAAGGAGATCATGGCACATGTTACGAATGTGTGCATCGAAGATCTGCGGCCCTTCAGCATAGTTGAAGATCAAGGGTTTCGGGAGCTTCTGCAGCTTGCTTGGCCGTCGTACCTTATCCCGAAGCGCCAAACCATTCGTCAATTAGTTGTGGGCCGACACCAAGAAGAAATGAAGTGCTTGATTACAGAGCTATCTAATGCCGACGGTGACGTCTCGTTGACCACGGATGGGTGGACCAGTTTAACCCAAGACAGCTACAACACCATCACCAGTAAGTTGCTAACAATGCCTTCAATTCTAACATTTACCATAAATGTATATAGAGCTAAATAATCCTATTTGAATGTCCTTACATCTTACTATCATGCTAACGGGCTACAAGTTGAGGTGTCCATGATTTTATTTATCTGTTTCTTTACATAATTCATATTTATTTACAGTGCATTACCTTCGCAACTGGAAAATGAAATGCAAAGTTTTGACCACAAGAACAATCTCAAAGCGTCACACCGGCAGGAATCTTGCCGCTGAAATTAACTCCACTGTGAAAGAGTTTGGCCTAGAACAGCGGATCTTTGCGTGCATACACGACAATGCAGCAAACATAAGCTTGGCTGGCAGCATGATCGAAGGGACAAGTGATCGAGAGAATGCTTTTAATATAGGATGTGCAGCCCACAACCTAAATCTTTGTATCGAAGACGGGATGAAAAGTGGAGGCGAACAACCGTTGGCTGATCTCCTTGCTGCAGCCAGAAGACTTGTTGGGCACTTTAAAATGTCCAGCACTGCTACAGCCAAACTAAGAAATACAATTAAAGAAATGATTGACGGAGACCATAGTAGCGTGAAGGGACTAATCCAGGATGTCCAGACACGCTGGAACTCATCATTCTACATGCTGGAGCGACTCTTGCTACTGCGATGGCCGGTGACAGCCGTACTATCCGACAATGGAGCAACCAACCTGCAAAATGCTCGAGTCTTGGATTTGTCCCCGGCATCTTGGTTGCTTGCTGAAGAGATTATTCCGCTTCTCAGAAAGGTAGAGCTGGCTACGGTTCTCTTCAGCTCTCAATCACACGCAACATCGGGTGTTATTCTACCTGCCATCACAGGATTAGTAGCACAACTACGCGCAATGGAGTTTGAGCAGACAGGAGATTCAAGAAGACGAGCAGTACCAGACAAACCAAGCGGTGAAGAATTCAGAGATACAATCGTCCAGTCCCTGACAACGCAATTCCATCTGGATGAGCTTGATGTGACTGGGGAGGACGTCAACTCGTGCGAAGAAGTGCCATTTCTGCTGCTCTCCACATTCATTGATCCAAGATTTCGGGACTTGCGTCTTCTCTCTAACGCAGAGAAAAACGCGTTAATCGAGTACGCTTGTGAAGTAGTGAAATCAATTCCACAGCATCAGTCTGTCGCGGCCCATGCCACACCGGCTGTAGTTATCGATAATGACGGCGATGCGGCGGACCATCAGCAAAAAAGTCCACGTCAGAGCTGGCGATGCAGGAGCAAATTGGTCAACAGAGAACTCTGACGGCACCAACAGTAGCCAGTGTTGACGCCCAGATTGAGCGAGAAGTTCGCCAGCTTTGTGACGAGGCTCCAATCGGCCTGGCGGACGACCCACTGAAATGGTGGGCTTTTAATCAAGACCGCTACACGAACGTGAAACGGTTGGCCATTTGTGTGCTTGGAGCACCACCGACGTCAGTTCCAAGTGAACAAATTTTCAGCAAGGCTGGACTGATTGTTTCCAAGAAGCGAGCGTCTTTGGAACCGTCCGTTGTTAATGCACTCATTTTCCTGAATAAAAATGCTTCCTAATCACGCTATTGTTATCGTCATGTTGCTATTGCGGCACTGATTGACTGCCGTTGTCTTATGATTGCTACTGCCATTGTTGTCTTCTGGTTGCTAAATGCTCAACTGATCGTTAACGTTTTCAAATCTTTGATTGTTCGCTGGTTGTTTCGCTTTGACTTAATTAATTTTTAAAGATCTAGTTTTGGCATTAATTCGATTATTAATCGATTATTGAAAACGATTAATCGATTATTGAAAAACAACAATCGGCCCATCTCTAATTGAGCTAGCAAAAATCAGCATTGTGAGTAGCCTTTTTTATGTACATCATATAGTCATCAGAACATTTTGAACCTTGTGTAATGTGTACAAGTCCTTTACATAGCATTTTATTTTTTGCATGGCTCAGATTGAATCTGCTATGAGCTCCCAATTGAAAACCATGTTTTGTGATATTGGCCAGCTGTTTGAAGATGCGTGTTTAAAGATTACATGCTTTCAGTTCACAATGTGTGTTTGTTTGTTTGTTTGTTTGTTTGCTGGTTGATTGATTGTTCTTTGGTTGTTGGTTGGTTGATTGGTTGGTAATTTGATAGTTCTCTGTTTACAAAAGTTCCAGTCTGGAACGTTTTATGTGATACGCTGAAGGTGTTAGACTTGAAGCTGGCTCTGATTTGGTAACTAACGCGGAGCAAGCAACAGAAAAATTCCAATAATGTTGGTGCTAAACACTGTAAATGCTGTCAAATTTTTTAGGTTTTGGCGTGGTGCAAACTTTGGTGGATCACTCTCTGGAAAAACAAAATGAACTTGCGAGAGATGGCAAATCTGCAGCATTTTTGATATTAGAATTCGTGGTTTTTCGTCAACGCAAAAAGCATCATACAGCAAAATATGATAACAACAAAGTCCCGACTGACCTTGCAATCAACACCAGCTTGTAAATTGAGATCAAAGTAGCCTCGCTTCCACCCGCTTCCTTGATTCCCGTATCTCTCAAACATGATTGTTGGGAACTCGGCGCCAGCTTCCAGCACTTCAACCAAAAAGAGACCCATGTTTCGTCCATACATGTTGTAATGGAATTCCATACAGCACTGTGCACCGGCAGGTTGGAAGTTCTTTGTTGAGAGTATGGTCAACTTGTGACTGTCTGCGTAACGATGTGTTGCACCAGTGTAGATATAATGACCTGCAAACAGAACAAAATGCAGATGCCACATACATCAAATCTATTTAAGATTGTAATGTATGAGGTTGTGTAGCGTTGTAGGTGTTTATCGAAAAACAGGCGAGTGTAAGATGGAGTTAAATATATCTTCGTAGCAGATACGACGGAGGGCAGCCAGCCAATTCAAAGGCTCGAGAGTACAGATTGCAAAACAATGATATTACCAAATGCAAGACATTTATAGCAATTGACAGAAGGCACTGATTGGCGGTCTGAGTGCTGACATGAGTGCTTCATGACACCCCAACAAGATATACAAAAAGTGGGCAGGAGCAGGATGTGTGAATCATGAAGGATGTTGCTCCTGTGTGTTGGATTGCATACCTTTGATACCAACCTTAATGCAAGGTTTAGTTTGACTTTTTGGTACAAATTGTCAGAATACAAACTATCTATAAAGTCAAAATTTAATGCAGTAGTATAGATTCAGAATATGAAAAGATTGCAAAAGGTCACAGCATATTTACAATTCATTTTGAGCATTTTAGTTTTCTCATCGATATCAATCTGGAACTGAATTCAAGATTTCAGACTTAAGGGGACCCACTACCCGAAATTATAACTTTGTTATTTCTTCACCGAATCACTTCAAATTTCTTGTGCTAAGAGATCTATATCAAAGTAGAAGATTCAAGCATCCGATAGGCTGTAAGTGTAGTAGATATCTCAAAATAATTTTTTCAATTTTAAAGAATCACCATTTCAAAACCAAATCTTTGCAAAATTATTTCATGCTGACAGGGTGATCAAACACTGCAAACAGCTACAAATTATGTTGCCTAGTTCCCCACTAGAACCACACTTGAAAAAAACACAATCAAAATCACTTGTGGTCAAAAATAGAAGATGATTTAAGCGCTAGCCACACTATTGCTAAAACAGGTGCGAATTGTGAGTTCCGACTGGCTCAAGCCTTCACTTAATATGCCACACTTTAGCTTCTTGTTTACTGGTGGGCAACAGTGTTTGTCTTGCTCTTCTAAAAAAGTGAATGAAAAAGTGACTTTGCTTTGATTGTTTAGTTTTGATCAATCAAGATCACATTGTGCCCAATTTGCAATTTGAGCTGTGCATGTAGAGCTTAAATGATTTGCGATTTGCACTCAATGTGAATGACTCAGCGCTATTCTCCTGCAAATCGCTAATTGCTCGTTATTTGCGATAGCGTGGCCGGAGCATTACTTAATGCTTGGACCTACACAAACGGTTAAAGCTGTGGCGGATTTCTGTGATAGGCATAAAATAGACACATTTCCCCACCTGATCCTGTGGTATGATCACCAGATGGTCCAGTTCTGCCGTTTGGTGTTGACCCTTGCTGCCGAATCCAATCAAGATCGTCATCAAGTCCTGTTTCTTCTTGCTTCCAATCGCAAAAGTCAGTATCAAAGTTGCAATCCACAATGGCTAGAATCAAAGAAACAAGTCGCACCAGTTATTAGACCTAAATAGAAGTGCATAGAGCCATGGCAACTTTCACCCAATGCAAATTGTTCCATGCAATACAACCTATGCATAGCTGATTGGCTTTACATATTGGTCCTGCTCTCATTGCAAACCATCCAACGTGCTAGTACAGTACAAGACATGAGTAAATGAAGCATATGCTGCACCGTAATGTTTAATAGTGGTTAAGATCAACATTGACTGTAATACATTGCACTTAGGGTTACCAGACCATAGAGGAAAAAATACGGAACATTTACAAAACCTGGTAGAAATGTCTAACAAAATCAATTAAATTTGGCACTGCATAGCATATAAATACGGAACGATTCAGGGAAATAAGGGACGTCTGGCAACCCTAATTGCACTCTGTCAGACTTTCTTTAAACGTGACATATGCTGCATCGTTTCGTTAAGCTTAAGTCTACTTCATTGGATATTTACTTTAACTAATTAAACTTATCACCATTTGATGAGAGTTCTGGTGTCAGTATTTGATTGGTGGGTTGTAGTATTGTAAGGTAGCTGATGTAAGCAAGCAATCACAACCAAGCACCAGTCACACAGATGAGCAGTGGAACAACTACAGATACAACAAATGAATGAAGTGGATGAGGCTGGAATGAAAAACCTTCTTACTGTTTGCATATGACAAACCATCTAGCATATAAACTAATTGTGATGTGTGTGGATTGCAATGCAACAGGATCAATTGTAAGGGGTTGTGGAGGACGAAAAGACGAAGATGGAGGCTTTCGCATTCCACATATTTATACTTCATAGAGACATTGCTGGTCCCACGACAGGGAGAGATGACAGAGTTCCAAGGAGTACATATGGTCGTTGGTGCCAGAGCTCTAGGTCGTGAGACACAGCGTAGATAAGACCACAGACAAAGCTGTTACCACGACGAAGTACAGACGGCAAAGAGGATAATTACAGGGTGACACAGCTACATATTCTTACTATCACGTGACTATAAATGACAAAACGGGGCCTGCAAAAACGGGGGTCGTTGTGACCGAACGACAACTGGCTAGATATTGGCGTTGCGGATCCTGATGGAGAACTGCCGAGTGCATCAGAAGAGTATAGCTGTTGTATTCGTGGACTTCCGAAAAGCTTTCGACTCAGTCCATAGATCAAAGATCAAATGCCTCCTACGGATGTTTAATACTCCTCCTCTTCTGATTGCCGCTGTGATGTCCATGTACTCTTCAACATCGTCCTTTGTTCGTTCGTGCTACGGTATATCTGATGACTTCCCTACTTCCTGTGGAGTCCTTCAAGATGACACTTTAGCTTCGTTCCTCTTCTTCCTGTTTGTGGACTATGTTCTACGTGTTGTGTCAGTGTCCTGTAAAGGTTTCACTTTGAATCATCGTCCCTCCTCTCGACACCCAGCCAAGTTCGTCATGGACCTTGACTTTGTCGATGACATTGCGTTGGTGTGTGACGATGTGACCAGTGCCCAGCACATGCTATCCGAGGTAGAGCGGGTCGGTGGTACCGTTGGTTTGAAGATCAACTCCGTCAAAACAAAGTTCATTTACATCGGCTCTGGGCAGGCGCAGTTATCAATTTCTTCAGGGTCTATTCAATGCGTCGATTCGTTTAGGTACCTGGGGTCGATCCTGCCTGCTACAACTAGCAATATTTCAGCTAGGCGTGGTATGGCTTGGTCGGCTCTCGGGTCACTGAACAGATTTTGGTCATCAAACGCTGACCAGGACTTGAAGCTGCGCCTGCTCCGTCACACCATCGAGCCGGTATTCTTGTATGGTTGCGAGTCTTGGGTACTGTCGGAATCAATTGCCACTCGGCTTACTCAGTCGTACGATGCATTGCTCCGACATGCCCTTGGGTACCACTGGCCCAACGTCATCACTACGGTTGATTTGAGAAGGATAACGCCATCTGCGGAAGCAGTTGTGTGTGATCGCCACCTGCGCTTTGTTGGCCATGTCTTACGAGCGGAAGACTGAACCCAACAAGTCCTGCACGATGTTCTGCTGTGGCAACCATCTTGTCTCCGTCGGCGCGGTTTCGGACAATGTTTTATGTATTTTGATTTGTTGTTTCGTGATTTTGGCTGTAATGATTTTGCTATTGTAAATTCTCGTTCTGTGTGGCATAGAATCTGCAGCAATGCAATTAAACGTAGAAGGAACGGGCTGTTCCCGTGAACAGTACTGTCTCTAACAACAACAACAACAACAACATAAAATGACGACATTGAGTTCACACACACTGCGCGTCAGCCACTACAGCATGCAACTCAAGGCTGTGTTATATAGTTATAATAACTCGCCCGTGTAAGAGTGATTACCTCTTTGGCCTCTAGCTGCTTAATTATCACATGGCAATGAGGTTGATTAGAGGTCACTTATACCCTGGGGCATCAACTATGACCATGTGGGGTTAAACTTTGACTGATATGATGTACCTAGGATTGAACTTAGGGTTAATTCCCTCACAAAGCAACACAATTATAACCGAATTCAACTGCAGATTATAATATTGATTCCAGTTAGAGAGACACCATAGAAAAAATAACTAAAAAATCACAAATCACTTATGCATTGTAATCCATTTGAATCGTAGTGGTTTGATTATACCCATAATGCCTAGCGGCATGCGAAATAGCAAGCAAATTTTTGATTTGAAACCTAGAGAATCTGTAGCATGGGCTCTACATGAGGAAACAAACTCGCGTTATGTCAGGAAAAAACGAATCAACATCGACACAAAGATCCATCTTGCCAGGGCGCTCATCATGTCCAAGGTCCTCTACACGTTGCCCACCTGGACCATCAAAGCCATAGACGCCGAGAAACTGGACGTCTTTGGTCGCGACGTATGGAGGGGCCTGCTAGGTCTATCAGCCAACAGCCTAAAAGACAACTTTGTCAAGAACGATGAATTGAAGACCATCATCAGACAACCGGTGGTTCTTCAACCGTGACACGGTGCTCCATCATCATGCAAGCTGGCTGGGCCATTTTGCATGCCACACTGACAATGCGCTGGCAGACCAGACCGGCTCACCTGAGGCCAGCTGTCGCCCGCCAGGCCACCCTTACGCCCGTTGGATTGATAGCATCGTGAAATGGACCGGCCACTCCCCTGAGCAGCTTGTGGAGCTAGCCGTAGCTCGTGCCCCTCTTGCTCCACAATCTCTCAGGAGTAGCGTGAGGCTACAAGAACGTACAAATGGAAGTGGCTGAACGCGAATTTATTGCAATGCCGGAATGAATGAATGAATGAATGAATGAATGAATGAATGAATGAATGAATGAATGAATGGGAACACTTCGCATTATTTGATGGGACATTGAGTCAGTTGGCACATTAAGCAAAGTGAATTAGCATAATAAATCAGAATGGCAAATGGAATTCAACCAATGCAGATAGTAATTGACATTATCTGACGGGATATTAATTTAAGTGAGTTTGGGCAATAAGATATAGGAATTAAGCCCGGGCAAACGACGCAACATTTGCCCCAACATCGTCCAACAATTGTTGGGCGCGAAATGTTGCGTCGTTTAGCCACCGTGTTGGACGGTGTTGCATGGTGTTGGGACTTGTTGGACGTTGTTGCGCTGTTTTTGATTCAGATCTAAAACATTTTCGATGTTAGACGGAAGTGGAGGAATTTTTACGAGACTAGCACCTTTTAATGACGCACGACATCGTCTACGCAGGCGCAGTATGACAAACTAACGCAC